>BMAO01029419.1:0-20280 GCA_019973975.1 Trichonephila clavata | reverse complement strand
GAATGTATTAGAAAATTCATTTTAATGTGCGTAAATTTGCGTTCCCAGATGAGAACGTTACCATTACTAGCTTAAAGAGTCTACTGGCAGCAAGAAGGATTCACGCTTTTAAACACAACACTCATATATTTTATCGGTATGTATCAACATGAATTTAGATTCAACAGCTCAGGTCATATTTCCCCATGGATATAGATTGTAGTAGTGGCATTCCTGTGCGTATGCTAATCTTTGCGACATTAATAATTGCGATCATTAATAGCCTCACAGATAGCTGATTTCTGTATTCCGTTGACAAATGGTAATTCTGAACGTGGCAGTGTGATAACTGTTTTTTCTATTAGCATGGAGTTGTGATTCTTACAACCAGGTTCATCTATTCTTTGATGCAATGTCTACCGAGACTCTTATCTCCTCGGGTATTGTCCTTTGCAGAGATGGTTTATGGCTTTAAAATGGAATATTGGCGTACTTTCACAGTGAGCCGTGATACAGTGACTTGTAAAAATTTGAGTACTTGCATAGTTTCCAAACGGAGAAAGGATGAACTTCCTCGGGTGCTGTCAGTTTATTTGCAATGAAAAAAGTTCAGACTTATATACCTCCTATTCTTCCTACATTTACTAATTCCCGTTGCATTTCTTTGTGTAATGTCGAAAAACACACAGTTTCCGTCCTTTTATTTCATTTGCTTAACCAACCCAAAAGCCTCATTTTTTGACTCTAGCTGTCTTTATTTCATTTGTTCTTGAATGCTAAACACTTTTTTAGTACTTTATTATACCATTGATAAATTTACCGGATCAAAAACATCGCCAATTCAAAGGATGTCTTCAAATGCTGTCAGTATTACTATTATCGTGTTCTCACATACGAGGGAGTGGTTTCAATGATTGGCTGGCTATCGTGTCATTTGGTGAAGTCTCTTGATTTGAAGCAATCAGCCGACAGTACAACACGTAAGCATACTATTTTTTGCCTTAGAATTTGCATGTAAGATATTTTAATTTGAAATATTTTGTACTTACGTACTATCTCAACCTGTTGGCGACATTATATGAAAAGAAGCACATGGTTGCCAATTCAGCGCATGCGACACATAGTAAATTGAGGTTGCCAACTTGGCGAGTTATTAATAGAGTTGGCAATTGTTAAGATACTATGTAAGTACCTAATATTTTTTCTTATTATGTATAGAAGGAAAGTTAAGTATGAAATGGAGAAAAGATAGATCAAGCACATAACCTCATTTAGACGCTGTATTTTTTTATAATTTGTTTTTCGTGGTGAAATGTACATCTTTTCCTCTGTTTAACGCATATTTCAGTTTGAAAAAAAAACTAACAGATCATCTTAAAATCTTAGTTTTTATTAGAAAAATACCAAATTCAATTATATGTGCACTTTTTGCTCCATTTCATACTTGACAACCTAACATGCCTCATTAAGTTTTTCTGGGAAATAGGGATTACATTCTAAAGAATATAAAATACACAATGGAATACCAGAAAATAATTTTAAGACCAATTAGATGTAGCACATTGTATATTCCCTTAATCAGGGTTGTCGGTACAGCCGTATCAATGACACAGGGTACCAAGCTGCAGGGGCCCCGACAAGTGTAACTTCAGTTCTACTAAAAACTCCCATTTCTAAAAAAAGGGCCCCGAAGGAGTTTTGATACAGTGCCCCCTCAGGGATAGCAACATCAGTGCTCTTAATGTTTCACGTACAAGTTTTCAGAGATAATTTTATGTGTACTTCTTATTTTACTAGTTTTTCAAAATGAATTATTTTATGAAATAATACAATGATAAAAATGTATTGTATTTCAAATGAGTATAGATAAGAGAAAGAAAATTTAAATGCATACAGCTAGTTGATAATAGAAAACGGCACAGAAAAAGTAAACAAGCATATTTAATTAAAAGCTAATGCTGTTTATTATTGCGTCTCGTATTTACTTTTTTTCATACATTTTCATTACATGAAAGATAGATATAATGATTAATATTAAGTCCTCATTGAACAAATATATTCAAGTGTAAAACTGTAAATATTAAGAAAAAAATTAAATGTGTGAATTAGCTGGATTATCACTTAATTAAATCAATTTAAAGGAGATTTTTACCAAAATAAAATGCGGTAACATCTTGTGTGTTGTAGGTACATTCTCACTACTGATATCCGTATAAAAGTTGTATCAATATTCAAATTAATGTTGAATAAAAGTCCTAATACTGATAAAAATATTTAATCCTTTTCCCAAAAAAATTTACGCTTAAAAGACCCTTTTCCCAACGAGAAATATTGTTACATATTTTATTTCGCGCAAGTGGAATAATTTTATACATTTTTATAAATTGTTCGTTGAGTTTGAAGTATATTTATTTAAATAATCGTATATATCGTTTGGTATATTTTTGTCTTTATAATTAATTTGAAAATAGAGCTTCAGAAAAATAATAATTCAACATTTCTTGTCTCTTTTTTAATGATGTTTGTTTGTAGTATTATTACTTAAACCACATCTTATTGGAATATAATTTGTATATTTAACAGGTGTTTGATAAAATGACGTACGAATTGAATTTATGAAAAAAGGTCATGAAATGTGGAGATAATAATTATTTTTAATGTTTTCATTTTAATAAGATAAATTTTGGTAGCCCACTTTTTCCCTTTTTGCATACATATTTAAAAAATCCTAGTGTTTGAATTTTTATTATTTCTCCCTCTTTACTTTCTAGTATTTTCTGTATCAGGTATTTGAATTTTATAATCCCATAAAAACAAAACTAAAATGAAAAATAAATATTATTAAATAAAAGCTGCAGTGACACATTCTCACACAAACACTGAGTAATGTAGAACCAAATATAGCTAACTAATTCCTGTAGCGGAATCCAGAAAGGTCAAATGAGGCAGTTCTCGCTCATTAACATCGGAATAAAACACTTATTTTCTTTCTCGAACACTGGATTCAAATTTCCGATCTGGGGACAAAAAATTAAACCAGATGGTATTTATTACCTTTTAATGACTTTAATCAGCTTATCCAAACAATTTATTACAAGGAAAATGAACTTGAATATTTTTACACTCGTTCCGAAATTGGGATCACAGTCTCTTTTACAGTAAAGTTCGGCTCGTATAAATCATCCACTTTATCTTGAGAATCACGTGAAGTCGACACCTTTTTATCGGTACTAGGGGCCAAATCCTGCGGCTTCGCTTGTCGTTTCTAATCGTGGATGCAGACGCAGTGGGTTTCTCGCTGTATATCACTAGAGAGGCCTCTGAACGGTTCTCTCTTGTATCGGTATAGGGCCAAAGTCATTCGGCTTCGCTGGTCGTCTAAATGTAGATGCAGACACAGTGGGTTTCTCGCTGTATATCGCCTGAAAGGCCTCTGAACGGTTCTTCCTCGCAAATTCTCACGCCGTGCCTTTTACAGCCCAGGTTGCTCCCCGGTTCTTCTTTTCAATTTTCCTTTGTCCCTTGTCCGTCGGCTCCTCAAGCGTGAAAAATTTCCGACGCATAATGTCGGGTGTCCGCCTCCAGACACGCCGTCGCCCAGGATGCGTGAGAAATAGAAATTCTGCATAGGCCGGGGAATATGTCCACTCCCGGATTCTAAGGAATGGTCTTGGAAACAGAGGTCAGAATTCTTGACCACCCATTTAAGCCATTTTTTCCCAGCAATTAGGGAAAGGAAAGCTGACACATCACAATCTACTGATATTTTCTTCCCGTTATAATTTTTTTCTTCTGATTTTGGGATTTTTTGCTGAAAATACACCACTCTGTATTCAATGGAGGGTAAGTACAGAGTAACAGAATTCTGTTATAAGTACATGTAAAAATATTAAAATTTTATATACGCTGATTCATAAAAAAGTAGATAATTTATATGCACTATAAATCAAATAGAATGGGAAATATTATATATCACCTGTAACAGAATTGTATGGGACTTTTTTTAAGTTTTGTTAGAGACAGTCACAGATGTTCTACTTATGACTCCTTAGACACGTGACACACATCGATCGACCTGGCAATACACTTCCACTTAAACGCGTGAAAAGTATTAAGTCCATTGATAGTGAATACGATAAGTTGTTTCAGCTTCTCCAGGACTTTTACTTTGGTACAAACATTCCGTAGTTTCCTATTTTTCATTCTATTGTTAGAATATATTTCCTATTTGGAGTAATTCTTCGAATCTTGAACGAAATTGCCGTTCCACAACAGTTGCGAATTCCATTCAATAACACAAAATGTCTTCTCCACTTCGGACACCGCCATTTCGACGAACTAGTCACGAAATATGCGTTCTATTGCTTACGCCACTTCCATCAGGGCCTAAACACAAACTTCCACCTTACGGTTCGCTTAGGCAGTTCTTGTACTTAACTATTACTGTTTTACAGCGTCTACTAGAAAGTGTATACAGTAGAATGGACGTTTATTATCTGGAGAGTCAAATATCCAGACCAAAGTCCGGATACGTTATCGAACAGTGCAATGCTCAACAGTTGTTTCGCGTGAGGTCAAAAAGTGACTGGAAAACCCAAAGTGGGTTGGGGAATTTCAAAGTGGGTTGGGGAAAATATTTGGGGAATTTCAGTTGTGTGATTTGGTAAGCAACTGTGTGGAATATTAGGTTAGTTTGTTTCCGAGGGAGAGGGTGTATACGAGCTCTTTTGTTGAGTTTTGTTGATGCAGAAACCTGTATGGCATGCGATGGAGAAGGCAATGGATTCTAAATGATGACGAAATTGTGACTTCCGTGCAGGAAAATCCGACCCTGTCGACGATGAAATGCATGAAGACGAGAACAACAAAAACAACGAAAGTAGCAAGGGTGCATCAAAATGCTGAAGCGTTTTTTGCGTTAGAGACAGCTATGGAGTGATGCGAACAATCAGAGTGAAGTCCTACTCAACTACTGCTGCTCAAGAGAATCGGAGATATTGCAGCGGAAACACAAAGGTGTACAATGGTACAGCGAAAAATAAGAAATTATTTACCACAATAAAGGTAAAATTGCGAAATTTTGCACCTATCTTGCTTTTTCTTTGAGCAAGTTTCCCGCGTATGATGATTTTCAATATTCGTATAGTGTCCGGTTTCATATACTGCATGGACACATTCGGTTTTCGGTTATCCGAACAATCGCGTATCCGAATGAAGTCCGGTACCAATTCATTCGGATAAAAGACGTTCTACTGTACTTCTTTATGAATCACCCTGTATAATGAATCAGATTGGTCAGTATAAAAGATTGTCACTGTTTTTTAATTTAGAAATGGAAACTATTTTCAGGACTCATTAGGAAGTACATTTATAATTTCCATTCTGTTAAGTAATTCTTTTTACCTTAACTAGTATATTTTTGAAAGAAAAAGTTTCTTAATGTATTGCTTTCAAAAAGGACTTTGAATATCAGTATAATATTGTCGATAATTTATCACAGCTCTATATATTATATTTGAAAAAGCATCCTTCAGCTTTTTGTCATTTCTAAATATTTTCTCATTGTTCAGAAGATACCACGGGCTAATAAATACAATGGTCTGCCACGTTGAAGGGTGAAATAAGAAATATCTGTAAAAAAACAAAGATTATTTGAAACCTTGAGCAGGGCAAAAAAAACGGAACAAGAAATATGTCATTGTTTTCTTTGTGTTGCACACGTATTTCTTTCCGGTATGCTCCGCAGAGTTGAATTAAATAAAAAGAAAAAAAGGCAAAAGATAAACTAAAAAGAATTGGATCAAATCTAAATGACCTTGTTTCTTGAATCACGCCTTTCAATAATATTAAATGAACAAACATTCAAACATTTTGGCTTTACTTTCCAAAACATTTTTGGCAGAAGCAAAAAATTTTAGAATTTTGTGGTTTACTTATTGTGTTTCGAATGTACTTTCATAGTTTTTTCGTTTTCAAGAAAATAGCGACGATTTCCTTTTATATTCTTTTATTGTATGCTCTGTCTCATCTGACGTGTGTGGCATAATATTTATATATTTATAATTTTATCAATGACTTTTCTTTTTACAATTTGATATTATTGCTTAGAAACTGGTAATAATTAATTCTCTTACTCATTGATATTTGTGGATTGTATTTATTTATACATGCAGTTACCGTCAGATGAGTTAGAAAAACATGAATTTTTATCAGTTTATTTTCAGTGCGTTAACTATTCTTTTTATAACAAATTTGGAAAGTCCTTATTTAATTAATTTTTCAGTACACTTAAGAAAACCAGCGCAGAGCATTTAAAGAAATCAAAGATAAAAACACTGAAATTATCACGTGATTACCACTTCTGTTGTATTTCTCATTTTTCAAAAGATCCGGCACAGTTTAAGTGGTATTTTAAGTTAAAATATCGGCAATTATTTGTTGTTGTTTTCCATTTGATTGATTGAAAGATCACTGTATCGCCGCCACATAAACAGCGCAGTTTAATTCCAGCATTATGTGGAAGTTAAGTTTGTATTATTAAATGTTTAGGGCAGGAATTAAAAGTTATAACCTTTGAAGAATTTCTTGAAAAGCATGTCATTTGTACTCTCTTCAGAAAACTAACCATATTTCTGTATCTTGCACAGAAAGTTCGAATGCTACTGTGAAAATTAAGAAACCGGACTAGTCTTAAAAATTAGCTTTATTGAAAACAATCTGCAAATACCTTTTAATCCCCTCCACGATACTATCATCTACATAAGCCAGTAACAACCTCCGCACCATGGTGATTATTTTGGTGTAGTGGGTAAGTTACTCGGCTTCGGATCCAAAGGTACCTGGTAAGCCCAGCGGAGATAAATGCGCCGCTTCAATACTCTTCTTCCCTATCAATGCATAGCTGCATATGAGTTTTCCACCGCTCAAAATAATACTGCGGCTCATTAGGTGCCATCATCTTCAATACAGATCTCACCTTTCTTCCTCACTATTTCTTTAAATTTTCTCGGGACCTCAATGTAATACTGTTTCCTTGCCTTTGGGCCTCGAGGTACCCATTCAGTCATGATGATGCCACAAATATAGAACAAAAAGAATGAGCATCACCTGTTTTTGATGTCACAGATCGACAAGAACATTCAGCGTCTTCAGCAACCTCCCGATCATTCAAAATCATCTGTGCCACTCAAAAAATGTAACTATGTGACGGACAATTATCACGAAACCATCCCTTAACAATTTAAAACATACCCTGGGAAATTTTTTTACTTAGAGAGGAATTTCAAGTTTGTGCGCAGCCCGATTTTTATGTTTATCATGATCGCATCAAAAAGTTTTTCTCAAACTGAGATAAAAAATATATTGAACTAGATAATTCATGGAATAACATGTCACCACACCGTGAAGGTCAATGTTAACTATATTCCATTCACAATCATATCATTCACTCGAATCCTAACTGCTGTCAGGCAGTTTAATTTTCACACCTTGTATAAAACAAATGTAGAATAACCAAGCACATCTGTGGAAATATCCATAAATATGCAAGAAACTTTTTTCTGGATTTATAAAATGCTAGTTATTAATAGTTTAGTTTTTTCGCATTCGTTTGCATTGATTCTAATTAAAATAATGTATAAAATTATGTCCGCCAAAGGGCGTCCTCCAATGGTGACACAATGACGAAGTCTTTCCTGAAAATTCTTCAGAACATTCCCCTTGGCACTGTTTTGACTTAGTCTTATGAGGTTCATTTCCACTGTCAATAAATAAATTTTTTTCTACTGCAGCAGAATAGCCTCAAGTATAGAAACAACGTCCTACAACACTGCAAGCACTAAATGAGGCAATCACCTAAACTTTGGCTGCCATTACTTCGTGAATGTGTCACTATTGGAGGACGCCATTTAGCGGACATAATTTTAAAACCAATTAATATAAAATAACATCGTATTTGTTTTTACAAAAAAAAAAAAAAAAAAAAAACTTTTTTTTTTGCATTTTGCTTTGTTTGTTTGTAACTGCCTTTTGAAACTGGGGTGTTTTTTTTTTGCAAGACCCTGTAGTAGAAACAGAAAAGCTCTATAAACTTATTGAAAATAATTTTAAAATTCATTTAACACTCTTTTAGAGAATAATATCTGTAATATGGTTTTTCTACCGCTTTCCCTTTTCTTGTTGCTTGGCTATATTAAAGATTGATGCAAGTTGTTCTTACTTTTGTGAATATATATCTTTCTGCTTTGTTGCTTGGCATGAAAAAATGAAATACCATTGTATTCCGCTTAAAGCACTGGCACTTAAATTTACAATACTGAATATGTATTCTTAGTGGACCTGAGTCTATGTTAACCAATATTTTATTCCCAAACATAGATCTCATATGTTGAAAGTACAAGATTGATAGTTTGAATGCAAATACGTGTTTTTAAATAACATATTTCATAAGGACTTTAGATGTATATTATTTTCTCAGGGTGATTATAGACAATTTTACTACTAGAAACGGATTCGTATAGCACAAATTTATTCTAATATGTATCTAAATTTCTTTACATGTTTTTTTAATGTAAAAATATAGTTTTGGAATAGTTGTAATTCTGAAAGAGGATTATTGGAATTTATATTTGTGTCAAAATTCAATATTATTTTAATTTCGTTCAAACAGAATATAACCACCTGTCTTTGAATGATCAACTGATGTTTGTTATAACTTTATAATTGAAATAGACAAAATTCATTTCATTTTTAAATTTATATTTATATGCTGGGCTACAATATTTTTAGGCATAAATATTCTCTGTAGATAATATTTCAATTCAATATTCTCTGATGGTTCTTTCCTTAAAGAATTCTTAAGTTTGTTAGAAATCAGTAAAAAATGCTTACAAGGTGGAATCCTCTAATCTAGATTTCTTATACTTTTTCTTTTTCTTTTTTAACTTTCTATAGCGGTTTTTCCAGAGAAATACTTTTAAAGATTTATAACCTTGCAATGTCTAAATGTTGAATAGGAAAACACAAATAAATAAAAGTGAAAATTTAGCCCTACATTTTTTTTCTCTTACGCGTTAAGTAATTTAATGCTACATAAATCGGATTTACTTAAGAATATGTTGAAAAAAAGCCAATTGTTTTAGCTTTTTATATAACCTTCTTTTCCCCTACATTTTTTTATAGTTCTTATGTTCATGAAAGTCTTTTGTAAAGCTTCCTTTTCCCTTTATTTTTGCAGTAGTTGAAATGTTAAAAAAATCTCTGAAAACATTCCTTTTTCTATCCTTTTAAATAATTCTTCGATAGTAATCCTTTCTAAAGTTTAATTCTTCTTAATTTGGAATCTCAATTGGGGTGTTTTTATACTTAAAAGTTTTACAGCATTTCTGTAAATCTGCTTCTGGAACATTTTTAAAATTGAGTAAAACCTTTGGAAGTATAAATGTTTCATTCCTTACAGATAAACTTTTTTAATTGCTCAAGAGACCTCATCACACCAGCAACGGATTAGAATATATTTTGAATCAGAAAATAATCTGGATTACTTTAAAAATATGAAAAAATGTACCCTTTTAAAAATGAGCTAAATAATAAACAATTTCAAAGGAAAAATAGATTTTTTTTTAAAATAAAAGAGTAATTTTAATAATATTTTCATTTATAATGAAGTAAAAGACACCTGCGTTCAAAACATTTTTATAATTTTTCTAAATAATAATAAATTTATTTGAAAAACAGCTTTTAACGATAAATCCTATTAATTTATCGTTTTTTCAGAATTCTGTAGGCTTTTTCTGAATTAATTAATGTAATTTATAGAGTTTTTTAATAACAGAAGCATTCCTACCAATTTATTGAATTTTCAAACTTCTTTTAGCTTTTTATTTGATTAACTTGCCTGTGTGTGTGTGTGTATGTGATTTGTTACTTTCATTTAAATGTTTATAGTATTTATCACTTTCTTAAACTCTTTCAAAGCTTCGAAAGAAATTTATATCTACTCATTATAATGAAAATGGAAATTCCATTTGAGATTTAATGCACTTATTTTTAAGGGAAATATGAACTTGTATTGCTTACACAAATATAATCCAAAATATTAGATAAAAATTAATAAGATTTATTCAATATCTGCAAAAATCTCGGGTTCGTCGAGTAATCGATTTATACAAGTGCTGAATAATGTTTAGAGCAGTGCTTCAAAAACTTTCATTATTTGCGACCCAATTTTTAATTATAATTTTTTTCCGAATTTTTTTTTATTTTTAATATTTGGTATTTGGTTTTAATTGTATTTTATAAAGGTTAATATATAATAATAATTCCATACAAATTTTTTTTTAATTTGTTGCAAAATGTTTGTAAAATTTCAATTTTTTGAACTTTTTTAAGCATTTTTAAATTTCTAAGGCTTTTTTAAATATGTATCTTTTCTTTCAAACATTTTTTTCCAAGTACCTTATACTATACTACATAAACTATGCATGGGTGTTTTTCTTCTGCTGGCCTTTAATTTTTTATTGATTTTTTTGTAGTTAAACTTCCAAAAATTCTCAAAAAAACATTAACATTAATTTTGAAATTTTTTAGAAAAAGTACTAAACCTGTTAAATCTAATTCCATGCACAATTTTACAAAACATGCATTTCAGAACATGTATAAAAATTTGAAACCCATACTTCCATTAACAAAAAAGTCTTAGGGTTTTGAATGATAGTATGTGTACAAAAATTCAACATGGAGAAATGTGAGTTTGAAGTTTTCATTCCATGAATAGCAAGATATAATATTCATCGAATAGTCTGACACTTTAATGAAATATTAATTAGCTTATTTAAAACTGCTTATCATAAGAGATTGCACAAATGTAAAACAATTATACAGTATGCTGTCATAATGAATATATAGAAGAAAACGAATGAAACATCAATATTTCATAAAACTTTATCTTAATAATTATAAAAAAATAAATACACGCACTTCGGAGCTAATTCCATGCTCAAAGCTAATGCACAATATGTACAAATGATGTTTATGCCTTTATTTTTTATTCCATGATTTTAAAAGCCTTCGCGTGTTAAATATTGTACACTAATGAAAGCAAAATCAAATAACAATTTATAGGTAAAATACATCGAAATCTAAAAACTACGTCTGTGCATTTGTTTAAATAAATATCTTAAAACATTTTAATAATAAAAGTGTTGAATGTCCCCCACATGAGACATATATATATCATCAAAAAGAAATATATAAAATTGGGAGAGTTTTTCTATTCTTGAGAATTAGATTTTTAATTATGTGAGTTATTAAAATGAAATTTAGTATTTGTTCTTTGGGAGAATTATCCGTTTTTTGAAGTTTTAATTTATTCATAATAATATCATAAAAAGCACGCACATTTTTTTTATCTTGACCAAATACATTTGCTCTTCAATAAACAATACACAAACAAGAATTTTTTCATGAATTGTACAATTCTTTCTTGAAATGATTTTTACTGCATATATTAGGTCTGTCTCATTGACGCGAGTAAAAAAAAAATATTTAATTCAATTTTTATCAGGCTTTTTCAGCAGATAATCTTAAATGTGGGCGTGGTATTTGCTGTCCGGCATCAAATGTTGCTCCATAACATGATAAAAAATGCAGGTAAAGGTTTTGCAAGCATGTTAATAAATATTCGAGGCATCAAATAAGCCAATAGAAATATTTGGCAGTTTAATGATTTTTAGGGTACCATATCGCCTTAAAACAATGTATTGAATGTAAATAATGTACATTGTTGCTAAAGCTACAATAAACTATCATAAGTATTAAATTTTCTACATAATTTTTTATATGACAAGCCCATGGAAATCACTAGTACTTACTAAACTTTTTTATTTCTTATTGATAGATTTATTATCAAGTACCTTTTACCGATCTGATACATTTATAAATATCTTGTATCAGTGTGAATATGTATCTAATTTTTTATTACGTCAGAATGTATTTTGTGTTGTATTCTGATTCCTCTAAGTAAATTTTGATAATTATTTTAAATCTTTAATTTTCAACTAATCGGCATGCTCGCACTCCTCCCCTCCACCACGTAAGGCTATTATGCCCTCCTAGGGTTTGCACCCCACAGTTTGAGAAACATTGGTTTAGAGAGCAAAGGTTCCAAACTTTTTGTCTCATAGACCTTTGCCATTTTTTTCGGTTTGGGGTAGACCCTTGCTTAATTAAATTAAATTTTGGAAATTTATCAACTTAAATGTCTTTTTGACAGCTGGTACTACTATTTTAAATGAATTAAATTTCTAACTGTAATGAAGTATAGTGATTAAAATTTAAAAAGCACATGTTAGTTAAATAAATTAAAAATTAGTTAATACATAAATTAACTATTAAATAAAACAAACAAACGAATGGTTTTAAAGGGAGGGATGAATCTGGCGCTACAATAAAAATTTTCAACATTTGGTATCAATATTGTCAGGTTTATCCTTAAATCTCCTTTATTAATAGTGTCCAGTGTTTCTACCTTTCTTTTTTTTGTTTTGGAGACTGGCCACCATGCTGAAGCTTTTTCTCAGTAGGAAAAGCGATTAAAAATGTCCCCATAATATTTCATATTTCTGGACAAATAACATGTTTACCTTTTCAAAGCCCAAATTGCTGATATCCATTTCCAAACTTTAAGATCTTCGTTAGTGCTTATTATGATCAGTTCCTATTGAAATGGGGTTTTTTTTCAATGTGACCATATAAATTCATTGCCTACTGTGGTATTACCATAGTCAAATCATTCTCAAATCTGGTTTCAAAATCTGAAAAAAGGCATTTAAATTTTGAACATAAGTTAAAACGTCCTGACAGATGGTCTGTGACATACTGAGAAAATTGGGGCCTCCAGTATTATACTTCTTTAGCTTAAATCCGGAAAGAAATGATGAAAGGGCTCTTGTTTTAATAAAATTTATGCTGTAACCTTGTAAGTGCAAATTAACCCTTTAAATTTAATAAATATATCTGTTAAATAGGTAAAATGTTGTTTCTACTTGATTAAATTTATTTTTAAATTTAAAGTCACGATCTGGTTTTTATAATAAGAGCCACTATCTTTGACCCCCATTTACACCTCATGAACCTCCAAATTATTTTTGTGCTTACGTGGACCCTTTGCAAGTCGTCATAGACCCATGAGGGTCTATAGAGGTCACTAAGGGAATCACTGGTTTAGAGGAATATTGTACCATTATTAATGGAGATATTGTGAAAGTTCGGGGAGACATGCCAATGGAAGATATCGATTTCATATTGAACGCTCTAAAATAGACCATAACGGTTAAATTTATTGAGGTCAGGGGACTGTGTGAGCCGAGGTAGATGATCAACTTCATCCTCGTGTTCACCAAACCATGATTGGACAACTCCTGCTGCATAAACAGGTGTGTTATCAACCTGGAAAACTCCATCTCCTTCAAGAAACACAGTTTGCATCATAGAATGGGCCTGATTAGCTAAAAGTGCCCTGCACTTCTCGCCAGTGATTCTTCCGTTCAGGGTTACGATTGGTCCAGCAGAGAACCACGACACGTCTGCCCATATCAAGACAAATCCGCATCCTTACTTGACACTTGGAGGAATACAATCATGAACACACGCTTGTTCCGGTTGTTTTTCAAACGTGCTATCGTGACCCGAATGTTCCGGGTGTGAGAGGATTCTAGGAAGAAGCAGTCTTGGTCATATAATAAGCTACTTTTATTCTATTATTAGCATTTTATGAAGTGAACAATTTTATAACTAAACTCTGGGAGAAATACCAAAAAACTGGAAAAAAGGGAACAAATATTGGATATTACCAGATAATTCAAAATCGCACACATATTTCAAATTTCCTTTGTTTAATTAATATGAAAATAGGTGATAAAAAGAAGTAAAAATCAGTTTCAATGTAAATATCATTATAGTGAAGTATAATTACTGTCATTAATTAATTTGTACAAATTACAAAATAATTAGTTTTCTATGTGTATTTATTACTCTAGAAAATAAGTTTAAAAAATAGTTGTTAGAGGAAAGTAAAAAAGTAACGTAATAAAAAAATTCTAACATGGTGGAGAAATTTTTCTTCATATTTGAAATGAACATAGTAGGTGAGTGTGGGTAAACTTTATATGAAATCTGTAAAAAATGCACGTTCAAATAATTTTTTTCAGTTATGCAATTGCTATTTTAGACTGAAATATTCTTGATTCCTTCTGAAACACACAAGAGAATCGTTACAAATTGTGAAAACAGAAGCACTGTTTGATTTCGAAAGTTACATCTCCATGTGCATTTTTTCAATGGAATCTTTTTTGGAGGAAGAAGAAAAGCAGTTTGAAGCAAATCTCTTTTTCAATACTTCGCTAGGGAAAGGAAATGCAACATCTAAGCCACAAGTTTCTTTTTCTTTCCTTTCTTTTTTCCCATACTACCTTTCTATTTTGAGATCATTCACAGGAAAGGGAGAAGATTGGAAGAAGAAAAGAGTGAAAAAGGAATGGCAATATATTGAACAGGGAAGGACCAATTGAAGCCGATCGAAGTGATCTTGGAGCTCGTTCCATACTTTTTAAAGGAAAAGATATGGATATGAGGCCACGTACTTGAGCTTTAATAAGTCGTCATTACAATATTTTTTGTCGAACGGATCTGAGAGAAAACTTACTTCGATCTGAAAGAGTCCTTTTGTTATTCTAATTTTTCAATGCATGGGTTCTTCAGAGAAAAAAAATGTATCATTTGCTGCTGCTTCAAACATCTATTATAATACTATTTTTCGACAAAAGAAGCCGTGTAGAATTTCTTCCATTTCATTGAATACAAAGCAATTGCTTACAGGTATTTCACATAAAACGTAATTTTTTTTCTCTTTTTATTCTTTTTCTTCTCTTTTTACTCCTATATTCCTATCTTACATATATTTCCATTTATTTTCCTGTGAATCTAATTTTTATTGACTTTAAAAAAAGTAATACTCTTTGTAAATGAACTAAAATTATATTTTAGTAAAACGTGAAATTATATAAAATTTAGTATTTAAAATATATAAAAATTTTATTCTTTGTTGATTACTTTATAAATCTCTTATTCCTTTTCATAGATTTACAAATAAATTCTTGTAAATTTCAGTGAACTTGACTTCATTTGTTAATAATTTGTAATTCCTCTCATTTTAAAGTATCTTTTATTATTTAAATACTTGATAGTTTGTAGTATTTTATTTCATCTAGTATCAGGTTTCTATATTTCAGGTATATTCCGTTTCTAATGCATCAGATTTTTAATTTTAATGTCTGTGTAAACCAGCTAACTGGAGATTATAAAGAAAAAATTAATTTGAAATAATAATATTAATAACAAATTATGTGTATCACATTTATTTAGTATACTTAGTGTATTTTGTTTTCTGAGATTAAGATGTTGAGAGAGATATAAAGTTGTGCAAAATTATAATTGCTTTGTTTATTATTTTTAAGCAATAAATTGGAAAAATAATGTATAAATGTTAATTTTAGGCATTTAACTTACAACTAAATCAAAAATTGCAATTATGTTTAGGAAATTTAAAAGCAAATATCATTTTAAAGTTTATTTGAAACAAAAATGTATACGGGATGTAATAAAAACAAAATACTTGAAACAAATCTGTCCAAAAAAAAATGTTTTATGCTAAAAAATTTTTTTAATGTGTCTCAATAATAAAAATACATTTTTTAATAAAGGTTTTACATATTTAATGAGTGATTTTTCAATGAAATAAAATTCTTAATTTTGAACAAAGAATGTCCTACATACAACAATTTTTATTTAGATATTGCTTAAAAAAGAAATCTAAACTGGAAAAAACTTTTAAATTTCATATTATATACAAACTAATTCGTTCAAACAAAATAATGGAAAAAGATAAAATTGCAATTTGTTGAAACCTGAGTATTTATTTAAAAAAAAGCTTGTTTTAAAGAAAGAAATTGTATTAAAATCTTTTTATTGGATTAGTTGTTAGCAAATATTTACCTTTCCCCTACTATTTATAAATATATTTTATAAGGAGTTATACTCATTAACATAATTTGTTACTATATGTATAATCACTTTGCCAGCAGTTTATGGAATAATGATCCATAATGATTTACTTTTAATACTCTTTATATGAAATAATTGGAAGTAAATCTAGGTGGATAATAAGAATAAAATTTTGAAAATATCATATAAAAACTACTAATCATTCAAAATAATATAGTGATTTAAAAATTTAAAAAAACTTTCAATAAAGCATATTTAACATGTCTAAATGGAAGCATGTGAACAAAATATTCTTTTAGAATATTAATTTTTAAAATTTATCAAGAAGTTTTTTTTTCCTTTTCTTCTTTTTTAAGTAAAACTTCGTTCCTTGTGAATCTGAAAGAAAGGACTAAGTTACTGTAAATTATTAGTATATAAAAAAATGAATATTCTGCTTTTCGTTTAAGTTTTTCTAGCGTGCTTTGAAATTGCTTGCAGTGTGAGCGAACGGTTGCCAAAGAAGCTTACGTTTCAATCAATGGTAACGTTTAAACAATGTTTTTACATGATGGTTATTTTTAAATTTCAGAAAAAATTCCACTGATAATATTATATTTGCGATTAACAAAATAATATCTCAAACGTTGATAAATAAATCCCTTTCTCGAAATTCGTTCATAGTGATAATTTTTCTTATATAAATGCATTTCTACAATTTATTAAAAATAGTTTACATTGTGAAAAAGACTTATATGAATCTGACTTCGAAGTAACAAAGCCTATTTTACTCTTACAGTGGTCCGCATAGTTATTTTATTACATAATTGTGACTTTACTTGCCATTAGAAAGCTAATTACTGCCTTAACTTTTTCTAGCATATCAAGAATTTAAATTAGTCTTTTCTTTGTTTTCACACACTTAACACATCACTCAATATGTCCCGGGCTTTATATATAGATGGGACTATCTTCTAACTTTTCTAAGTATAACCTAGTAGTACTAACTTTCAAACGGTACGTGTCAAAATTTCGAGAGAATATCTTGTTTAGTTATAAAGTTACAGTGGTTTTTTTGTGGCAACAGTGGTAGCTGTTTGGAAATCATGGATGAAAAAGAATTAATGAGGTAATCAAACATTGCTTTCTGATGGGGAAAAACACTGTTCAAGAAAAAAAAATTGCTTGATAAATGTTATACGGACTCTGCTTCAAAACAAGCAACTGTTAAAAGATGGTATGCTGACTTAAAACGTGGTCGTGCAGACATAAACGACGTTGAACACGTTCCGGTCACCCAAATTCTGCAGTTGTTTCAGAAATCATCAAAAAAGTTCATGAAATCGTCTTAGCCAATCATAAATTTAAGTTCGTGAGATAGCAGAAAATTTAAAGGTATCAGAAGGCAGTGCATTTGCTATTTTGCATGATCATTTGTCAATGAGAAAGCTGTGTTCAAAGTGGGTACCACGTTTTCTCACTGTTGATCAAAAACAACAACGCATCGACGATTCAGAGCGTAGTTTGGAGCTATTTAAGTAAAATAAACAGGATTTTTTACGTAGATATGTGACAGTAACTGAAATATGAATACATTACTACACGCCTGAATGAAAAAGAACGTCAGCTGAGTGGACAGAAGCCAGTGAAAAGCGTCCAAAGTGACCAAAAACTCCAAACGTCAGTTAGCAAGGTTATGGCGTCCGTATTTTTGGATGCTAATTTGATTTTGTTTTTTGACTACCTTGAGAAAGGCAAAACAATTAATAGTGAATATTACATGGCGTTATTGGATCAACTGAACGAAAAAAGAAAAATAAAGAATAAACACCCTCAAATGCAAAAAAAAGTACTGTTTCACCAAGACAATGCTGTGTCACACAAGTCCATGAAAACGATGGTCAAATTGATCGAATTGCACTTCGAATTACTTTCCCTCCGTACAGTCCAGATCTGACCCTCAGTGACTACTGACTGTTTTCAGATCTTAAAAGAATGCTGAAGGGAAAGAGGTTTGGTACAAATGAAGAAGTGATTACCGAAATAGATTCCGATTTTGAGAGCAAAGACAAATCATTCCACGAAAAAGGTATTAAAAAAATTAGAAGAGCACTGGGCGGCATGTATCACTCTTGAAGGGAAGTATCTAGATAAATAAAGTTCAATTTTGCAGAAATGTTGTTCTTTTATTAGTTAGGCCCGGAACTTATTGAGTGATGTGTTATTGTACACATGTTTAATTAATTATATTTTGAATGAGTTTTTCTCCATACATGTACAGTTATTTCAATTCACATTTGAAGTTTTACGTACCTGTAAGGGTACATCTACTATAATCAGAAGAAATATATATAAACACTAAGCAAATCTTCATCGGTTAGAACGAAGATGCACTCATTCTTTATTAGAACTAAAAAATAAGTGCAGTTTTCCATAAAGTACCTATGTTTAGACTTATATTTATAACTTTCACCTTTTTTATTTTTATTTTTAAACTTAATCGGTCAATCAGGCATTTTTATTTTTTAAATTCTTATATTTAGGGGTGGCTAATCTAGTTTTAAAATCTCGCAGATTATTTACAAGTATTCAGTGAAAAGAAGGAAAATTATAGCTAGAATAGAAAAGAAAACGTAACACATCTTATCAAAAGAATCAAGTTCTGTTTTGTTTTTCTTTCTGAATACATTGATGCATAGACTGAAAAATACAAGCTTTTACTGACATGAGCACTCAGATCAAGTATTCCGTCATGCATATACAAATAGCCGAGCATTCACCGTAAAAAAAGGAAGAAAAGTACGGCGTGCTGTTTTTCTTTTCCGTTGCCGAAACAACAAAACACTACTCAAACCAAAACATAAGAAAAAGATGAATCTAAAAGAGGGAAATTCTTCAGATCAAATCCTTTTTCTCAAAAGACCGTGAAACAAGCTTCATGACCATTCAGATCGCTTCGATTGGCATTTTCCCTTTTCAGTTTACTACATTTTCCCTTTCGTGAATTTAGTCAGAAAAGAAACACGTATCCTAGGATCCTGATGTCTCATTTGTTGCGTTTCCTGCTTCACTTCGAGGCTTGAAAGAAGTGATTTGTTACACGGATTTGTTTTCTTTCTTCTGAAATATTTCTGTTCGAAAAGAAGGGAACAGGCAGGTGCTCTTTTGAATGATCGGAACCTGGTTTTCAGAAAAGTAATCTGTAGTTTTACGTTTTTTCCCCCTGGAGTTTCAAAGTATCAAACTGAATAGGTTTGGGTGAACATTTTGTGTTTTAATTTCGTGAAGAACGGTCAGTAAAACCCATGTGTAAACCCATTCTATATGCATAACGTTAAAATTCAGAGTGTTTTTTCTTACCTAAAACTGAATGAATGTTGAAATTTCACAGGGATCGATTCTGAATTTTCCAACTAACAATCCTCTTATAGAAAAATGGGTCTTTAAAATTTAATTTATTGAAAACCTTCCTTCGAAGAAGATGTGAGTATGCAATTTAAGCCTTGTACATAAAGATTAAAATTTCGGGAGAAATTAGAGAGATTGACAGACAGCTACGGCTACCAGTGATTGATTAAACATGAAGTAAGGCGTGGATGCTTAGTAGCTAAATTATGCTGTAGTATTAAAGTTGACGATTTGTCAAATGGAAATTAAATTAGATTAGGTCGCTCAGAGTTAGATTGTTTTGCTTAGACGTAAGTGATCTGTTTATTTATAGTTTTCTCGTATCTCGTCTGTCTTTCTATTGTTATTCATTTTTAGTTTTTGGGTTTATTTCTTAACTTTAACTTGTTTAACTTTAACTTAACTTTAACAATTTTAACTTGCCACGGACTACACAACATTCATAAGTATACCCAGGAGCACATAGGGATCCCTTTTGAAAGTTATGGTCTGCAGCAGGAGTCGGCTACCTTTTAGCTACTGCTTGCCATACCAATCTACCAGTATAAGTGAGCGAGATAAGTAGGAGGAAAGACTTAAAGCAATTGGATTTCTGCTGCAATGCATGCAGAGTTAGGGAATAGAGGTCAAAAATACAGCTTTAACCCCTTGCCTCTGGCTCCCGTCAAATTCACGGGGTAAAATTTCCTTCTGTATTCCTCGGGCCCGTGATATTTCCGGGCTGGAGTGTTAAAAACTAACTTGCCGTAAAAGTTTGAAACAATCTATTTCTTAAGCCCAGAATATTGTTTTTTTTTCTTAATCTATACACCAGATGGCAGCACCAGATTATTTTTAAGGTTTTTATCGAAATTT
>BMAO01029418.1:0-74830 GCA_019973975.1 Trichonephila clavata | reverse complement strand
AAGACACACGCTAGAAAGAGTTCAACATGCTATTTGTTGTTCATCAACGGACAATGAAACATATGACAGTTTTGCCTGAAAATAACATTCCTCTAATGTAAGCGAAAAGTGTTTGTCCTTTATTAAAGTCACGTACATTTGAAACTTCTTGGTTCAGTTTGATATTTTCTCAAATTGTCAAAGTGCAATTGAAAAGGCAATAAAAGTAGGTAAATATACTTTTCCTTAACTAAGTTATTCGCTAGAGTAATGATTGTTGCGTAACAATAAAAATAATTATAAAAAAAAAAAAATTGGGGTAAATTAGTCATCCGCGTGACCATTAACGTTAGTATCGAGTGCGCGCCTGTTCCCGGGTTAAAACACTTCGAAGTCTTCTCGCTTTAAATAGTAAAAATAACACAATTATTCTTCATCAAAATTTTACATTATTTAAGATTAATTCTAATTCTGTGAGGCTTAAAATTACAGTTGATTTTGCCAAAGAGTTGCAGTCTCTTCAGGTATAAACGTCTTGACAGCAACTCTTCGGCAAAATTGTCTCCAACATGGTTTCTACGATCTCAATCGCTGCAGGCAAAATAAGCTCTCTTCGCCAATAGTGTGAGACTTTTACATTTGTATGATACTTTGTAAGAAGTAAATAAAGCTTTGTCATTCACTGACAACGTTTTTTTTTAAATGATTTTTGTTTTTCATATAATTTTAATTCAAAGAACTCTCGAGACTTGTTAATGTACTCACCATGAAGCGTTTCCAAAGGTCTTTTAAGTTTCTTAGGTTTCATGCTGTCTGCTACCAATATATTTTTAAACAAATAACACACACTGGGGCTTTTCTTCTCCATTTACTTTAGCAGCGGTTAATCGAAAATTTAAATATTCTTCAGAATACATGCTTGATTTAATTTGCGGAACTATGTTCGTCTGTACACTTGTTGATGCTTTTTTATCGTCGAATGTTCGCTTACGACTTAAAAATGTATCCATGTTTTTTTTTTTTTTGTTAATTTACTGCCGTAAATACTTAATACCGTGAGCTACAACTTAAACGCAAATTCTAGGTATATAACAATGGTAGAGTGGCAGAGGTGAGATATACAAATGCGGGGATAATATTACAGAACCTCAACTGAATCTAAGACAGCTTAAATACGCACATTTATAACTACGCCGCACACTAATAATCAGCTTTTACTTAATCAATTTTACGATACCTTATTCTTTAATGCTTCGGTTCCTTCATGGAGAACTTCAGGCAATATCTTTAGCTGGATCCAATGACGATGGCTCCACGCTACGTAATGTTTAATTTCACCGCCTTTCAATCTTTATTAAACACTTCTCCTTGGATACATCAAACGTATCAGCCTCGCTTAACTTGTCAACAACTACGTGTCGACAACTCACTTTCTTCACTTTACTTCACTTAACTTAACTTGACCTCTTACTTCACTCTCCTTCAACTGCGCGAAAACCGAATTTATATAATATTCCTCATTTACATAGATCACGTTTGGTTTCTCGATGAAGGTTGGTTGAAATAAATATTTTGATTTAAAGAAAAAAGAAGTAATTATGGGAACCCCGTATAAATCCGTAACAACTCTATTTCTAAACCAAAATTTAAAGTATAAAGCAGCACACAAATGCTGTAATTGATATTATTATTTACTTTCAGTACAGTTGTGTCTCAAAAACTCGACCTATAATGCGGACCGAAGGGTGGTCGGGTTTATGAAAATGCCGGGTTATCGATAGTGGGATTGAAAAGGAATAATTACAAGTGTCTCCTCAGAAAATATTGTACTGCACTTGTATTTATTATTTGCCTTAGATAGATAAAATAGAAGAAAAAAAACTTCCCAGATACCCTTAAACAAAGGAAAAGTAAATACTTTATGAATCCATACAATATTTGCTAAATCAAAACGAAAATTAAGGAATACCTAGTATACAGAAATTTTCCTAATACGATACACTTCAGAAAACTCTTTGTGAAGGCATAAAGCTGTTTATAATGAAAATTAAGAAGCCGACTTTGTAAAAAAAAACTGGCTCTATTTTTTTTTTGAAAAAAAAATGCGTAATTTCCTGTTGTGGAGTTTTTCGACCTGAGAGGATGTGGCCGAGTTCTCCGGACTTTAGATTTATCAAATGCCGAGTTTTCGGGATTCTACTATATTTAGTACTTCAGCATAAAAAACTGCGTTTTATATTTGCTGGTTGTTGCTGGGCTTGTTTTTAAAAACTATTTAAAATATATTTTTTTCCATCTTGAGTTTAAATTCAATACGTATTTAAACAGCTCTTCTTTTTATTTATTTAATATGATGTAAGAAGCTTGATTTATATTTAATCTCTCTCGAAGAATAAAGAATAAAAATAAATAACTTCAATAAATAGAGTTTCCTTTGGAAAAAAAATGAGTTTCAAGCTAATGTACAAAATACTATTTAAGCAGAAGAAAAATAAAAATTCTCATTCGTTTTTCCAAATTTATATTTTCCTATGTCACATACGTTTTGCAAAAGGTTTTTAAATAAAAACCTCTGTTTTGCATTTTAAATTTGGTCTTCAATTCTGAAACATGTTGCAGGTTGTTGTTTTTTGAAGAGGTGAAAGGGTAATAAGAATAACTATGAGTTCCATCCAATCCATTTGATTGGATTCAGTCTTAAATGACGTCACACTCTGAAGCAACATGTGTTTTCAACAGTTGAAAATCTTTTTTCTATTAGTTTCTATTAGAAGAAATCACATTTTTTTTCAAGTGACATTCTTTTTGTCCTGAACAGAAAGAGACTTTTCTTGTACGCAGCAGATTTCGACTAGAAAAGGTGCAGACTATTATTAAATTTTACATTTGCAGATGACGCAAGAGTATGATCTATCACGTGAGTTTTGAATAGAACAGGTAATTCCTTTCTGATATCAGCCCACTAAAGGAAGCAGGGGATATTTAACGTTTCAACGATTGCATTTCATTGAATGACGGACTGCCTATCTGGGCAACTAAAGTTTATAAAATTGTTGACTTGTCGAAACCAATGAATAGAGATTCCAGTGCAGAAGTTGATAGTGAAACTCCTAGCAAAACTGTTACATTTTATAATACTGTACACTGTGTCGAAACTAATAACGTAAATTTTGCTTCAGAATGTAAATGACGCAGTATTTTTTCCGGCATAAAATAGAAAAAGAACTCTTTCGAGTCAGGAATCAAAACGGTTGTCAAACTTCTATTAGTCAGTATTTTAAAATATCCAATGAACTGATGCGTAATAATTCCCGAATAGTGTTTTTATCTGTTGAATAAAAAGTGTGTTATTTCAAGCTATGCATATTTTTGTGTATTCTTTATGATAAAACTTTAAAAAAAAATAAGAGCAAAGTATTTAAGTTTTGTTTAAATTCCGATATGACGAATAACCCCGAATTAGCCAACACAGTGTTCACAGCCCCGATGAATTCGTTTATATATATATAAATCGGGGTTTGACTGTATTAACTTGATTCTTTAGATATCGAAAATTAAATAACATTAAGTCAATTTCCTTAGTTGTAGTAATGTTTTAAGCCATTTGATTCTATGGATTTTATTTTTTCAATTGATTGATGACTGATTCTATCAATTAACGTGATGATTGTTTTATTGTATTTACGTAATTCTTGAGAATCAAATAAATAAACAAACAACATTTAATTTAAGCGTGCAGAAACGTTATTTACACTGCGACGAATGTTTAGTAGGTAACGTACAGATTATCTAAGTAATTTGTAAAATGAAACATTTTCCACACTTTAACAAATCACCCTAGTTAATGTGCATATTTCCTTGCTATAATCTGCCGATTAACTGGTTTCTGCCCTTTAGCGGTAACATAAACAAGGTCCATATTTTTTATACCCTACTTTTGTTCTTAACAATTTGTGTTTTCTCTTGAATGTAATGGAATTTAAAAAAAATTCTTGGCTTGAGTTCCGGTGTTGCTTTTTTATCTCTAGAAAGTGAACTGACACACAGCATCTGAATGGGAATTTTCCCCACTTTTCCGAGACCTTAGCCGTGTTTGAAATACATAGTTTTTATTTTTTTATTAACTTAACAGTTTTTCTCAAACTTATCAACAGACATCGCAAAATTGCTTTCTGAAATGGATATTTTTGCTTTACCGAATTGCCTTTTTGTGCTTATGTTTTTATCTCATAATTTCTTCAATTTTTTTTAAGCTAATTTTTTTTAAAAAAAGAAATGTTATACTAAAAAAATAATGTACCCTGTTTTTATACACATTTTCATGCATTGTCATCTACTTCTGAGCTATGGTCCAAATTTCAAGTCCCTAGCTCATTGGGAAGTTTAAAATCAATCACAAAATTCCACCCGGAGAGGCTCACAAGAAAGCGAGTTAATAAAAACATGGTAAAAAATATTATGCATTTAAAATGTTTAAAAAAATTTTTTTTAACGAAACTTTAAGCCCATGAAGAATTGCTGTGAAAAAGGTATTTAAATCTGTTTAATTTCTTTAAAAAAATATTATTTCTTATGTTTTTCGGTATATATGCACGATGAACTGAAAACATATTTAAAAAATTTAAATTGTAAGAAAACAGAAGGGTAATACATCAGAAAATCTTAATTTTGCCATTTGTATTTCATTAGTATTATCAAATGAAAGGTACGTTTTATTGCAATCTATTAGCTAATTCAGCGCGCACAACACATGCGTAAATGGAATTGCCAACTTGGCATTGGCGATTGTTGCGATAATAAGTAAGTATCAAATGGAATTTAAAAGAATTGTCTGAAACAGAGAAAAAAAACATTCTTATTAAAAATTCCGTCGATTAATTCGTCAAATTAAAATGTCACCAATTGGGGAAAAATACTGTGTTAGAATATGCACGGAATGGTTTCCAAACCTTGATTACATATCGCTGCATTTGGCGACGTCTTTTGATTTAAGGTAAATGGTCGATGAAAAAAAAAAACGTTGGTACAAAAAAAAACGTAAAAATTGTATAATGAATTAATTTAAGTTAGGATTATTGGAGAAAGATAAAATCGGTGGATAATATCAATCGGAATACTACTCGTTTGTTTAGATCCGTCGTCAATCTTATATTATCCTCAAAACTATAAGAATTTTTAACAGCTATTTGGCAGAAAAATAAGTAGCGTACAGAGGTCAAATATAATTTTCATCTTCTCTTAATAAAAAAAAAATTAGCTTAAAATTACAGAAAAAAACACTATGTAAAATATAAGCAAAATCGTAAATATCCAGCGACAATGCTATCCAATTGTTACCAAAACTACAAACAAAATTTGGGTTGTTAAAAGAATAATTTAAAAAAAAAATTGATTTATTCGAAAAATAAACCAAATTGCATATCAAAATACAAAAAAGGATAAATATGGCAATAAATAAACAAAACTATGGTAAAAATATTTGATAATCCCGAAAAAACTGTGTATAAAGTATGAGTTTTCATATTCAGAGAGAGACGTGACATTATATGATGTCATAACACCAAAAAATCACTTAAAATTTAAATTTTAAAAAATTAGAGTGAATTTCAAGATAATAAGTACATAAAAATCCGTCCGGATTCAAATGCAAAGTTATGTCAAAATTTTAGAGGAATTGGTTCAGTACTTTCTGAGATTTGCGGCTTTGAACAAACAAACACACATTACATTTTTATTTATATAGATGGATGAGCAAATGACTAAATGAAGTGTAATTTTTGAAACTAAAATGGCAGTAAATCAAGAAAAACAAATAAAATGAAAACTTATTGCACAAAATAAATCATCACAGGAAAAAGTTAGTTAACTAGGAAACATCATTTAAATGAAATGAAAGCTCATTGCAGTATAACTCATTTTGGGAGAAAGCTATTAAATTGGCATAAAACAAGCATTTAAATTATATTCGAAAAACTACCAGAAGATATTTCATTTTTTATTGAGAGACAATTTTCGTTCAATTTGAATTTCAGGTTTAATACTATGCAAAACTAAATAAGCAGTGTGCTAGAGGTTGGTGCAGTATGTACTAGAGCTTTTCAAATATATTTTATAAATTAAAACCGGTTATTTCAGGGGGAAATCGAATTATGATTTACGTAATATAATTTAAAGCTATCAAATAACTCTTTTTTTTCAAAAATGTATAAGACTTTTATAAATTGCTTAAATATTGAACGCTGTAAGTAGTTTTTATTGCATTTGAAATTGAATTTCAGTAACAATAGGAGGAACTACGGACATATAAAAAGTAGCATTTTGTTTCAGAGAAACTGACTTGCCATGTATGAACGCGAGGTATCTTTGGAAAACAGATTTTATCCAATTATGATGCTTCTTCACCTAACTGGAATGCAAACCTTGTCATGCCCTAAACATTTCAAGAAAAACAATCTGTGTCTAATTATTTGGAATTCACCAAAGTATCTCTATAACTGTATCGAAATTTTATCTGTTGTAATGCAATGTACTGTAACGATACTACTGCCAGAAAGAAAAACAGCAATTGCTCTGTTATGTATGCTGCTTCTCCAAGTTTCGGCTAAATGTTCAGCAAGAAAATCGCGGAAACACTTCCGACAGCTCTTGAAGAAATTAAACTGTTCTCAAATCTTACACCTGGGTGGAGAGAGGCAGAAATTCAAAATATCTCCCTTTCTGTATTGTTTGATCATGCTTCAATTTAATATTAGTTACATTATACTACACTTCATTTCAAATGAACGCACAGCTTTTACGATGGCAATTTTAAATTCCCAATTTATTTCTCCCGGGTTGGAAGAATACTTTGTGTTACTTTTCGACTCTACTGTGGTAACAGTTACACTAGTGTTTGGCATGACATTTACATCATTATCAGCATTTTATGGATTTATTTGTTTTTACTTACAACTTCTCTTCAATGAAATCACAACACGTGTTCGCAGTTTAGGTAAAGAATTCGATTACAAGCTTATTATACAACATTATTTAGACCTTGTCAGCATCATGGAGTCTTTGGATGACCATTTCTGCTACACAGCTTTTGTAAATGTGGTATTTAGCATGTTCGGACTGTTCTGGATCAATTTCAACACAATGTCCGTACCCAAAGAAGGCTACCTGGATTATCTTTGTCCTTTCAACGGCGAGATGCTTTATGTAGCATCGATTGGAATGATTGTATTTTCAGCGTCCGGTGCCAACGAAGCGTTCTCGATAGCCAAGCAAGCTGTTCTTTCTCTACCTGGAAAGGTTCCTCGGCATTACCAGAATCTCAAAGTAATGCTACGGAAAGAATGCAAGCGTGATATTGCGCTAACTCTTTGGAAGACTTATGCAATTCATAGATCTCTTTTTATCAGCGCTATAGGCACACTCGTGACTTATGGAATTCTTGTAGCCACACTTGGTACAGTAAATTCGAATTGAAAACATCTTTGTATCAAGTATCACAAGCGGAATTTTTGTTAGGGAAAACTGGGGATGAATAGAATTGTCATAAAAATTTCTTCCGCATTCCTTTATTTGCATGTATAACAGAAGTTCTCTTCTGTGATTCTAGAATAGAAACCTAAACCTCTTTTGATAAGCTTCATGTTTCTGTTGTTTCTAATGCCCTACAATCGATGGTATCAGATAGAGGCCTACGAAATTCATCGTGTCAAGAGGCTGTCATTATCTGTAGCTTTAAGCGCCATGCAGGTGACAGTGCATTCCACCCCAATTTTGGAAGATAACCCAGTGGATTTTCAATCATGGGATTTCGTGATTACATTATCCAAATCCCGGGATTAGTCCTGGGATTTGGACTGAAGAATTTATGAAAAATAATTACACATTAGCATAGTTGAAATTCCATATTGTACTGAAAATATAATTAAAAATTTGTTTAATATTATTATTTATTGAAACAAATAAAAAAGCTTAATTCATCATAAACAGCAAACAAAAATAGTACGTAATGAATTCAATAAAAATAGTAAAATTTGAATTTATTAAAAAGTAACCCATTTTTGATTTAAAAATCGATTTTTCGATCTTATTTTACAATAAGATTTTTCGAAATCTTATTGTAAATTTAAAACTGAATAAAAAGCCCCTATTTTATTTTCATTGGAACACTGTATTTTTTTATGTTTAATATATTAATGCGGCCCCCGTTAACTCCTAAGCTCATTTAAGTTAACTATCATAATACCCAGGTTAGCTTATCAAACTTCTAGTCCGCATTACAAGTGAGTTAATATATTCTAATAAAATTCAAAGATAACGCTACTCAAATTGATCATTCTCCTTTTAAAATTAAAATAATTTGGTTTATTATATTACATGTTTAAGCGATTACATTACAAATTTAAGCATTAAATTAAACAAGAGTAAGAAATGAGAAACATTGAATAGTATAATTATGAATTCATTTCTATTTATCTCTGAAACGGAGGTGAGGGATGGAGGGCGGCTGGAACCAATTACTGATTCTTTTCCTACGGCATATCTGAAAAAAGAAAAAACGGTCTCCCTCTTGAAAACTATCGCGCGGCGGCTTTTAACGGAGGACTCATTGCTCCCATTGTGCTTACGCGCACTCTTTTACAAAACCCCTTATTAGTCAGTCCGAAGGCGCAAAGTTACAATTTTAATTAAATTTATGAGGTTGTTCACCCTTGAATGCCAGTGACTGCACCCCAGTCAAAAGAATTTCAACAACAACATGTAAACAAGAAAAACAAATAAAATTACGAAAGAGCCGGCAACCATCCCCATTGCCAGCCTCCCATCACTATATAGAATTGATAACTGCATGGGGTAAAACATTGTACCGAAGCAAATTTTTCAAAATTAAAATTATGAAGTCTGAACTGAAATTTTTTCCCGACAAACTTACATATGCCTGTAAACAGAAATACAAATAATAGAATGGATTTACAAAAATTTTAATCTAAAAATTTTTTCTACTGATACAATTCCCATAGAAAAAATACTTTCCTTTTTTAAAAAAAAATCTTATTAACATCTAACACTAGAAATTAATTCTAATAAAAATACTCAAAAAAAGACTTTAATATAAAAAATAATATTAATAAATAAATTTTATGTTTCAATAAAATTTTGTCTTTTAGCATCCTCAAAAAATGTCTTTTCGAAATATTTTTAACAACATTTCAATATTAATACATGCAATCTAATTTGAAAATATATTTATAATATATAACAGAATAATATTACTAACTTTATCTCTCTGTATATTAAAAAAGAAGAAAACACATCGAATGACTCACCTATAAATGAGTTAATTCACAAACTTTAAATATTCAGAAAGAATTTGGAAGAAATGCCTTTTCGTCGCTCTAAACAGCAATAAAAGCAAATGAGAATATACTTATAATAACAACATAATATTACTATCAAGTTATCTCTTGATATATAAAGAGAGAGAGAGAGAGAAATCTAAAAAAAATCTTTATATTGACTTAAATTGATGAGAAAAATGATTAATGATTGATGATTTAGGAAAGAAAAATCAAATTTCATTATAAATATTAGACAAGTGAGTCACAATTTTTTTTTATTACTGGGGAACAGCAATGAATGTTGCGCAATATCTCGTTTCAGAAGTATAGAAGCTCTCTTGTAAATTTTGATTATTTTACAGGAGATACAACTGTGTATTTGCATATTAATTTATATCTTAAGAAAATACATCATAATTCAAAATTAAAAACATAATTACTTGTTGCTCTATATATTTCATAGGAGCTAAATGTAAGAGATTGATTTGTATCACTTTCTTCGAAAACGAGTCTGTTGATGGTAGAGACCACAAGAATTTATTTGAACCTCAAGTAACTTCACTCAAGAATAAAATAAAACATTTCTTGTAGCTAGATATCTTCCAAAAATTTTAATTGACTCTGTCCCTTTAAATTAGATGATACTGAACATCCTGTAGGTCCGTTCTGACTCCACTCGTGATGGGGAGAAAGTTACAGATATAAGAGAAAACATATCAAATTTCATGGTTTAACATACACACCCGTCTCGAACCCTTCAAGGTTAAACACATTGGAAAACTGACATTAAACGTATACGGTACAAAATAAGTAAATAAGATGCAGTACCAGATTCACAATACTTAATGTCAGTACCAGAAATGCAGTACGAGATTCACAATACTTAATGTCAGTACCAGAAATGCAGTACCAGATTCCCAATACTTTGAAAAAAATTTCAAAATATAATTCAGAGAAAAATTTAACTCCCAGGCTTAGTTATTTTAATCCCCGGATTTGAAAAAAACACCGGGATTCCGGGGCTGCAAACCCTACAGCGGATGGGGTCCAGGGGCTACTCACCTTTTTTCCCCTTCCACCAACATCACAAGAGGACTTAAGGCTCGATGAATATTTAGGGCACCCATGACACACAGGCAGTATACATTTATAATTATCCCTGTGCCTTTGGGATTTAAACCCAGGCCCGAAGAAACAGCACTTAGCTTCACTAACCACTATAGTGTCTGGGCGGCTATATAAGCTTCATTCTTACTATTACTCATTTTTATACAGATGATAGAATATTCAAAGAATTTAAATCTAAGCTTTCCAAAAGATAACTCTGAAATTCTGATTGAAAATCATGCTCACATTTCAAACAAAAAAATAATTTAGAGAATTGAAAAAGTAAAACTGAAGAACATTAATGAAATAATAAGCTTCAAGCAGTTACTGTAAAGGCAAATGTTTTCATGTACTTCTTCATAAAGAATTTTAATATTTTTTTTTAAAAATTGAAATATGTTAAGATTTTAAAATGTACATGTGTGAGATCTAAGATTTGATATGGTAACGGAAAGTTTTGTAATTTACGCAGAATAACATTGTTTTAATAACTGAGGGGAGTAAATAGTTAAATGTTATTAATAATAGCGTTAAATAAAAGTACGGTTTGCTACATAAAATAAAAGCATTGATATTTTGAGTGGCATTTCTAACAGACAAGTGCATTTCATGTAATAAACAACATTTATCTTCTCGTCGATGACACCTTTTTAAATAACTCATATTAGTCTCTTCTATTTATAAGAAAAAGTAAATGTCATTAAAGATAGTCTATTGTTAATGCAAATATAAAATTATTTCTTAAGTTTCATCAATAAGATTTTTATTGCGTGTGTGTAGACAAATTCATGTGTAAACTCCTTTGTCTGACATCTTCTTTAAACATGTTTCTATCTTTTTTAGTCGATAATATCAATATTGTTATATTTGATTTGTATTTTATCTACGATGGTCGAACTCAAACAATAAAGTTTTAGGAACACAATACTGGTTTCCTGACATATTTGTTTAATTCATAGTAGGAAGAGCGAAATAATAGTGTTGCACGTGTTATTACGTACCGCTTTTAGTTTATAACATGCCAGGAACACTACAGCTTTCTTGTTAAGAAGTTTTTATCGACCTTCATACAAAGTACATCGATGAAAAATAAATCTGCACGTAGATCGATTCACAGTAAAATCATTAGTCAGGAATAGAAGATCCATTTTATTCTGGAACACAACGATTTAAAACGTGAAAAATGTTGAGAAGCAGTAAAATATTTTCAAATATTTTCGGAAGCAGGAAAATATTTTCAAGAAACTGCTCGCAGAAAAAAGCACAGGTAAAGAAATTTTTATGGAAGAACCACGCTGTTAAAATATATGAAAAAGATGCACATGCAGATGAAAACTCTTTCACTCAGGAATTTGAGATAATTTTTGGTTTGTTTCAAATAATGGCAATTAATGTTGGTTATCAAAAATACATTAATTGTAATTCATCAGAATCGAAACAAACTAATCTTATAAAATCTAGGATTAATTCTTGCATGGGATATTCTTTCAGATGTTTCCTCTTTATACTGTTCGCTATAAAAATTATCGTTTGTATATTAAAGTTAGATGACTTACCCAACCAAACCTGGGAGTTTACTCCTGTCTTAATAATGATTTTGCTAGCTTTGATTTATACATCAATTTGTGTTGGAAGTCGAGCGATGATGTTGTTAGCAAAAAATTTAAATCGAATGCGACAGACATTATTAGTAGATAAACAAACAAAAAATAAACATAATTTTATCATGTGCTTTATTTTTATGCAAATTTTGGTGGTTTTCTGGGGACTCTTACGTGCTTATGTAGAACACTCTGAGAGATTTCAAGAGCTCCAACATTTAAAACTGATAACTAAATTGTATTATTATCAACAGCATCCTTTTTTAATACTGTATAAAGTTGTAGAAATCCTGGCTTACTTCATCTCTTGTTTTATTTCATCACTTTTTGTTATGTATTACAGTATCACTTGCAAATGTATCCGAGATCTTATCCGATGTTTGCTTAAGCATCTAAATAAGAAATGTTCTGCTGAAGAAATTGAAATATTAATTACATTATATGTAGACATAGTGAGAAATATTAATTACATGGACAAGAAATGCTCCTTTCCTGTCTTTATTACAGTCCTCGTGAATATGATTGAATCGTTTTGGGCTGGTTACCGATTAGCATTTACCAAAAATATGACAGTTGGATATTCCCTTACAAAGTTAATTGGTATAACTTTCTATTTGCTCCTCCTGTTGTTCACTATGCTCTCTGCTTCCTTCACAAATGAACTAGTCAAAATAGCATCGAAACAAATTCAATGCTTGTTGCATATGCTACCTGCCTATAAACGAGAAACTAAATGTAACTTGAAAAAGGATTTAACGCTACAAAACTATTTGACTTTGTGGAAGATTTATGTAATGAATAGATCGTTGATCATATCTAGTTTCGGAACTCTGTTAACTTATGGGATATTACTTGGCACTTTAGGAAATAATCAGTGAATCTCATAAAAAAGTACCAAATTATATCAGAGCTCAACAATTCTTAATTATTTTAAAACTTGCAATAACTAAAAACCGATAACATCGTATAGATAGATCTCATAGCCGGCGATATTTTCAATACAGTCGTGCATTGTTTGGATTATGTTGCAGACTTGTCATATTGTGAAGCTGATGAATATTAAATCTATCGAAACTATAAATGTCTTCTAACGAGAATACTTGTGTAGATGTAAAAATGGTACCACCTACGTGTTTATCTCGTCACTTGACAGTGGTTCAAAATTACAATGCAGATCGGGATGGGGAATGAAAACTTCAAATCCCTCCCTAACTTAACAAGAGAAATTTTCCTTATTAAACGCTAGATTACTTATAACTGCTAAATTTTATATTTTCTCTTTCTTTCTGATTATAATAAGTGCCACTGAAGAACCGCTATGTAGAAGGGCTGATGCACGTTAAGCCTGCTGAAATTCAAAATCATGCCATTAGCGGGGAGGCCCAAGTCAGTTGTAGTCAGAGGATGGTACGATTTACACAAAATTTTTTAGTTTAATGATTTTGAATTTTTTTGGTTGCCTCCTATATGTACATATTATGCAAAACAGATTTTATGCTTGAAATTTCATAAAAGCTAACCATTTAATTTTTTAAGAAAATTTTTTTAAAAAATGATTTTAAAATGTTACTTTTTTACAAAAATCAGCGTTCACACATGAAATTTGATTTAGAAGTACGTCAAGCTATTAATAACAAAAGATGGAATAAGTTTTGTGATAACATGATTGGTACTTCTATAATACATCTTTTTATGAATGCTCTTATTGAAATTTCCCAAAAAATGCATACATTCTAATTTCAGTTATTTTTAAAAAAATAAGTATTGCTTTGATTTAAAAATGCGTACCCCAACTTTTTTTTTACATGTACTGTTGGCAATATTTAGAAAAATATTTAAGTATTTGTCTAGAAAAAATACCTTAGCATTTTAAATGAAGACAAACTAATTATTTTAGCTTTTTGAGATAAGTATGTTTAAAGTTTTGATTTGCCATAGGGATGTGAATAAAAACGAACGCAAAAGTCATCTTAATTCTGCATTTTTTAAATATAAAGCTTTCAAATTTTGTGACATTATTGTTAAGTATGAAACAAAAAAAGATAATTTAGGCTAAAAAGAATAAGATCTGATTTTTTGACCGATTTTTGTCATTTGAATCGTACTTTAACCGAGGTTCAGAATTATGAGGTTACCAATAGTCATTTCTTCCGCTTTGGAATGGAGAGTGCGTCTGAAGAAAAGTGTACACATTCAGTGGTTGTGACTGAGCAGCTTTCTGCGTTGGAGTTATTTGAGACTAATTTTTTCTTTAACTAACTGTGTATTTGCTCGAATATTTTTATTTTTTTCTTACCCTACATGTTTTTTAAACTTTTGCATATGTTTTATTTTCTAGGATAGTTTTGAAACTATGTAGTTCAGTTCAAAAATTGCTAATTCTTGTCTGTCATTTTGAACTATGTGATAAAACTTTGAAAATACTTATAAGAGTTATGTATAAGCTAACCTTTGTATACTTCTGTAAAAAATGTAAGAGATAAAAACTTTATTCAATAAATGCTAAATGCTTTACTTACTATTCATTTTATGTATATAACAGAATTTTTGTTCCTCTCTTGGACTATGAGTTTATTATATTATATTTGACAAATAATAAATGTTTGCACTTACATGTTTTTTTGCTCTATGAATAGTTTGCTGTATTTTATTATTTTTTTTTAGAAATTATATTCTGGATTTTCCTACGAGTTCTCTTAGGTGCAAATCCATTCAAAATCCATTTCAAAGAGAAATCAACGTCTTACCACTTTAAACAAAATCTTATGTTTGGTGAAATAGTTTTCTTTTATCTTGGATCTTTCTTTTGATTATTTTTTATGCGCGACACGTTCTTTGGTATCAACACTCTTACGTTTTTAACAGCAATGTGTTTGGATGTTTTCCTCAATCAGATAAAAAAGAGGGTCCTTGTATTTTCTTAACACATTGCGTGTATGGGTCGCTGAGGACCTATTCATGTAGAGGGTGCTTTTTCGTGAAAGTTATGGATTGAATGCAATAGGCTTAATTCAAAGCTCCTCAAACTTTTAAAATTTGACACCTAATTTTCAATCATAATTTTCATCGCGCCCCCCTCAATACAATAATAATGCATTGAATTCAATAATAATGTAATTTGACGCTAAAGTTACAATGCGATTTTAATTATAAACCGTATAAATTATATATCAACATAAGAATTAAATTTTGTATATATTTTTATATACGACAAGCTCATGGGAGTCACTAGGGAGTATTAATCTTGTTCTTAACCTAGTATTCTGAATTAATTATTAAATACATTGTGCAGTAGTGATGCATTTATAAACATATTGTATCAGTGTGTATGTGTATTTTATTTTTATTGTAGAATGTATTTTTTTTTACTTTCCTTCAGTTAATTCGTAATTTTTTAAATCTTTTATTTTCGACTTATCGATATGCTCGCGCTCCTTCGTAGAGTTATCACGTCCTTCTAGGGGCGGGGAGCACCTCAAAATTTGAGAAACGCTGGCTTAATTCATGCTGGTGGCCGTGGTAGCCAAGTGGTCAGGGTATCGGACTCGTGGATGGCGTGTCATGAGTTGGAGTCCAGTACCACTCAAGACCGCCGAGTAGGAGGAAAATGCACGTTAAATCTGTCGAGAGCTCAAACGTCCTCCCTTTGGTGTGGTGTAGTAGTTAGGAGAGGGATGCGAGCTCAGGTGTTATCCTCATAACTTGACCGTGGCTCAAAATTTCGAGGTCCGTCGCTAAAAGCCCTCGTGTAGAACAGTGTGACGTTAATATTCACTTATATATTTATTATTATATAAGTGACCTTTAGAGCATTAATCAGTTCTTAAATTAACCTATAATACGTGAACAAGTAAAAAATGTTAATATTTCTTTCTTTAAGATGGTATTAACTAACATGTAAAAATGCAGAAGAGGGTTTTTGAATTTCAATGTTCGACATCCTAAGTGCTCTTCATTTTTTTTAAAACTTTGAGTGTCTAATAGCTGTCAGTGCTCTTTTCCTAACGTGTCAACCAACATTTCATAAGTTAACAGGGTACCGAAACTGCAAGCAATCAAAGCCTTATTCATTATATATATCCTCAACAGAGTCAGGTAATCTTGTACACATATATTCCGTAAGCCACAGTTAAGTTTTCCATTCTTCGGAGATCTCAGATATACTATACAGCTAACGATAATCTTAGCTTTTTATGCAAGTTCACTCGATGTGGAAGCAGAAATTATAATCGGTAATTGAAACGACATGTTCAAAACGGCGGAAAAAAATCATGAAAACCAACCTTCTATTCCTGATATTTGAATTTAAAAAAATTCAAGTCTGTAACCTCTCCAAAATATTCCAGTCATGCTCAGGGCGACTGCCACAAAAGCAGAAAATGAAAATTCTTGTTCCAATTTGCTCATGCATTTCGTAATATTTGCATAAATGAGGAGTAAATTTTCTGATTGATCAGATAAGCAATTAATATTTAGTTGGTGTATTAAGCGCTCAAAAATATCTCGAATATGTAGGCACGTAAAACTGTAAAAGAGAATAAACACTTAAATGGCAAAATATATTATAGAGTAAAACAGTAGCTCCATAGCTGGAGAAAGCTAGACGCAAGCAAGATTGGTGGAACTTACAAAAACTTATAATATGACTGTATTTCATCAATATTTTCTGAGTTTTTTTCCGTACTAATGTATAAGTGTAATTTCAAAATGAGTCAACTGACCGAAACAATTTGCGTAAAAATATACCATGCGAGGAAATATTGTTTCATGGTAACATATTAAATGTTCCCTGAAGCTCTTCTATAATTTGTAGAATAATTCGGCACCGTTTATAAAATAGTATGTAAAATAGGGTCATTGATAGAGAAAGAAAGATGTGGGTACACGTAGTAACTCCACCAATTGTTTTCAAACAGCCATAAGAATCTTATCAGAATCTTGGCACTTACACAAAATGACAAAGATAAAATAAGTCCAACATTTTTGGGTACATATAGAAATTCGATACTTAAGAATTGTTTTTTGATGTTAGATTAGAGTCGAAAACATCGATCCCAATTACGTCCTTGCTGAGAATATTTTCAGAATATATTTTCATTTGTACTAAATTTTTATCAAAGAGCTCGTTGTTAATGGGCGATGGGATGTTTTTTTTTATTATTGTTGCATACATACGTTGAAAGTACTTCCAAATCCTACTTATAATTGCATCTTCCTGGGTTCATTAAGTAATTTTTACTTTCAATTTCATTCGAGAAATTGCAATATTAACAGCCCAAATAAGTTGGTGAAGAAACTTGGTTTGAAATAATTTCGAAAAGTGGAATTCGTTGAGAATGCGGGTTCTAGCTTTTGCGTGCTTTCAGTACTAAAAAGATGCTTAAAGCGAAAGATAAAAGCACTGAAGAAAAATTTGACGCTTTCTTAAATGAGTATGGATTGATTTTAAGGGAATGATTTCTTCGCTTTATGTTTTAATATTAATGCTAATCATTTCAAATTATAGAGAGAAATATTTTACTTTTGTGATTATTGATAATCATTGATTTCTTTGGAACAAAAAAAAAAACGTTCTTATCATTAAACTAAATAACCTTATTGGGGGGGGGAACCAGAAAATGTCTGCTTAAAAGCGCTTTCTAAAGACGTGACAAAATGTATATACTTTTGTTTCATATTAACATATATTTTTATATTTACTGAAAGTTTCCACGGAAACATTTGTTTATTAGTAATCCTCAAAATACTTCGAAATTATTTTTAAACCTATTTAGTAAAATACCGCATAGAAACAATTGTTTCGTTTGTTGTAATTTCGTATTCCACCTAAATTTTTTTCAAATATTTTTAATAAATCTTTTTGATTTTTTAATTGTATTCTCTTATAACCTTTTTCTGTAATACTGTATTATGATTCTTAAATATACAAGTTCTACTGTCAGTTGTGGCCATGGTTATGGTTGTGAACTCGTGGACGGCATGCCATGAATTCGAGTCTAGTGCCACTGAAGACCCGCTGTGTGGTGGGGCTGATACAGCTTAAATCTGTAGAGGCTCAATCTCCTGGTGAAAGTTTGGAAATAGTTTTAATGAAGATATATATTAAACACTCATGGGTACAAATAAATGTTAATTTAATAAATATCCAAGATCTTCAGTCATAATGGAAATAAATTTAGATGTGTTCTAAACCACACAGGGGTCGGCCACCTTGTAGCCATGTGAGGTATTTTAGAGGGAAGCTAAGCACATTTATTTAGCAGTATGTTTGGTTATCCACTAAAATACAAGTAGGAGTTGGATGAACATTTTCCCAACAAAATTCTTAATGTGTTTAAACTATGAATCCCAGAAATTAAAAATTTTCCAAAATCTCTAGAGAAAGGGACAGCGAACGAGAGTATGGTTTAATAATGCTAGAGCCTGTTTTGGCTAAGTGCTAAATCAGTAGAAATTATTCCCAGTTCCTAAATGAACAAAGATATAGAAGCGCTTTAATGATATTTTACAAAAGAATTGAAGCTATTTTTTGTCATCTAAATGCTAAATATGATTTAGTATTACATACAATTAGAAACGAAAAATTTTTCACTGGCCTTATAATAAATTATAAATATGGAATATATTCAGATCTAATCTTAAATGTCATAGATTAGAAAGAATACTTAAGAAAATAATGATAGCTTAATGTAGTGTAAAATTCTTTTGGATCCAAAGCATGCAATGTAGGCAAAAAAACCTTTAAAGTTTTAATACAAATACACTATGCAATGGAAGTCCATGAAATGTGTAAAAGTAACACGTTTGTGTGGTGTCAGGGAGAAGCATCTATTGACCGCGTAAAGGAATCAATACACTTTCTCTCTTGTAAAATTAAGAATATATATATATATATATATATATATATATATATATATGCATATATACAAATTCGTTAGTTTAGTAATGCTGGCTTTAATCCTTTGAAAACTTAATTGGATGGCGTATTTTTTATAAAAGAATCCAAAAAGCGAAGATGAAAAATGAACTTAACACACCACTTTCAAAAAATGACTTTAAAACTGATTGACTCTACTTGACGACCCTAATTTTAATCATGAGCATATTATGTTCTCCATAAATACGAAAGAGTTTATATAATAATTGAATAAGTACAAAAAATACTTGATTCTTAAGTAATTTTGATCGTAGCCCAATAAGAATTTCGGAAGAAATGTACCATTGGTATAATATTTTACTTCAAATAAAGCTTATTATTGGTGAAAAGAGGAACGAATTTCAAAACAAATCTATATTAATATATATCTATAATAAATCTTAAACACACACTGGAATATCTATGCTTTATGCATTGCAGAAATGCTGAATACGTATTTCTTTGTGCATAATAAAATAAAAAACTAAATTCATCTACAATTTCTTTTTTACAAGAATGATTTTTATGCAGATTATATATGTATTCGCGTCCAACTGATCACCTGATTGGAACATCTGCTCATGCACCTCAGCGCCCATGGTTACATATACTGAGATGGGTACAGTAGACCTTGGTCCTCATGGGCTGTTGCGCCACTGAGTTAGTGTAGTTTATATATGTACATTTCTTCAATTTTATAATTTGTCTCTCAAAATAATTCCATTGTAATATTAAGCACACGACTGCAATAAAATAAATATTTATTTTGATCTTGTTGACACAATGTTAAATACTGATAATATGGACATGATCTCATTCATCAATATTCATTATTGTTTTACAAGAGAATCTTGAGAAATTTATATGCAAAAAAAAAAAAAAAAGGATTTAAAACGCGCCAATTGTTTTTTTTAAAAATTTTTTCTGTGATAATGTGTGATGTCAATGTTATAGCATTCAGACAAAGATTCGACAAAAAGTCTTTACTAACATTTATTTTTCTTTCAACTCGCTTCACCCAAAGTACCTATCAAAATTCCGTATGTTAGCAATGAACCGAAGCTAGTAATTAGAAGAGATCTATCTAGGACATAAATCTTCCATAAAGTTAGGTTACTTTCTTTTGTGCAAATTTCTTTGAATTTTGTTTCCCTCAAATCCTGAGGAAATCGGTATTTCAAACACTGAAGGGTATTCTTAACCTTTTTCTCCATTTCATTCGTCATGGATGCCGAGACTATTATCAGTAACTGAAACGTCAAGTAGCAAGTTACAGTACAAATTAGGGAAATGAAATATTCGTTACTCATATGTTTATGAAATGCCAGTCTGTATCCTCCCCAGAATAATTCAATCATACTCACAACGATTGTAAGGAAAGTTAAGAACGAAAAGGCTTTATCCGCTTTCCTCATGCTTTTCGTTATTTTTTCATAGTTACCAAGTAAATTCCTATGTTCCAGGAGAAGTACTTGACTTTGGAGTTGGTCGAGTAGATCGCCAAAAAGCAACCGAATAACTCTACAGATAAGACTATAGTAGATGATAAATAGTGCAATAATGAATTTCGTTGTGAAAGAGAACAAAAACTCGGAAATTAAAAGAGCCCAAGAACAAAGGAATGGCAGATGTGAAGGAAATTCCATTTCCTTGAAGAATTCTTGCGATGCATCGGACCTTTCGTAAGCCATGGAACAGAATATTAGAGTCCAAATACCAATTAAAATTTGAATAGAAATAAAATAAACGGTACACATCCATTTTTCCAATCTGAAGTTACACTGTGGTCCCAAAGTATTGAATATTTTCCTTAAATTTTCAATTATTTGGGCAATTGCTGGACGCTTTCTAAAGATTAACGCGTAAAAAAGCACTTTTAATAAGGTTAGGAATGTATGAATAAATTCTTTTGGTTCTCTGTGCAAAATTGTGATCCATAATATAGCATTTATAGTAGCTAAGAAGAGGATGACAATAAGAATATATCTGATATAAGCGCTGAGAGAGAAAGGTGAAATTAACATCGCATCTTTAACTTTCATTTTCTGTTTTATTTGAGGAAAATGATCTGGTACTTCAATTCCAAACACCCTAAGAAGAATAAAAAACAGATGAAATTCTCTCACAAAGCTATTTTTAGTATTGTTGTACAGCACTTCTGATGAATTGCACATTTTTACTTTTGATTTGACACTTGTTTGACGATTTATTCTTTTTCTACGTAGATCAGTAAATTTTCTTACGATTTTGAACATTTTAAAGGAAGACGTTCCTACTTCGAACCAAATATGATAAAGTTGCAGTTGCTTTTGGAACAATACTATTAATTAAATAAAAAAGTATATATTTTCTACTGTTGCTTACTAATCACCCAGTTTCTATCTTTTTATGTGCGAAGAGAATATTAGTTCGTTGTTTGGGATGTATTTTAAATAAATAATAATAAAAATCATTGTATATCATTGCAAAGACTCATAATCCTTTTTAAGATTTGTTTTTGTGCTGAATTAATTATATGTCTTACGGTTATTATTTTAAAATAAATCCATATTGATTTCATTGAACCATCTCTCGTTTTTTAAAAAGCAGGTATTCCTCGTTTATTTTAACACGTAATTTGCCAAGAAAGTTTATAGATTTTCTCTTCAAATTACATTTTTGTTTACGTGCCTGTTTCTATGGAAACATGAGTAATATGTTATTTGAAGGGTTCAAAGCACAAATGTACTTCTCAGCATGAAGAATATTACTGATTTTTTTTACAAAAGAGCATGGAAAAGTGACAAGGATTTTATTAACATTTGTTCAAGTGAATGAGTGATTGTTGGGTTTTATGGCGAGAGCTAAATTAGGCTATGTTGTAACAAGTAATTGCTAAAAACTAACTGAAATTTTTGTTAACATTCAAAACGAAAAAAGCTGTAGAAAATGCAATTTCTCTGATTTAAAAAAAAAGGAGCATTGATATTGTTTCTGTTGTTTTCGTAAAATGGCCTCCTGAATCCAAATAGGATCCCCTTTTGCTCCAGCACAGACCATTTTCGGGAGAAGTCCATCCCTATTTTTCTCTTGTTCAATAATTTTATGGCTATGAGTTTTATTTAAAGGAGGCGAAGGAGATTATTTTATCCGTTAAATATCTTACCCCACGTATCAGCTTCCACGTTCCTGCACGGCATGTCTTTATGAGGGTAGTATCGACCCCCACCCCTACACAGCGTTATAGAAAGAGATTCCGTCTGGGTTACCGAAAGGCCTTATGAGGTTTTTACGAGATAAGGCTGGCTCGAACGTGCTTTCTATAAAAGGTAATAGGAGATGACAAGGAGTTCACATTATTGATGATTTTCCTGAAGAGGATATTTTCTGAATGAAATGACCCGCGAAGTGTCCAAATCTCAGACGGTTAGCATGTATTAAGGACGGTCTAGGTCAATAAGAAAGCCATTACACACCGTCATTCCCCTTCCCCCTCAAAACCTTTCCAGGTAATAAAACCTACGCTTTCAGAAGAATGGCATTTATTAACGCGAGCATTTTTCGATACCCCCATTAAAAGAATGAAGACTCGTCTTGAAGTTTGTACAACACGGCACAGTAGCTATATTCTATCTCAGACGGACATTTCTGAGATATAATGCATTATGATTTGACCATTTCATATTACTTGCATCTTAAATAAAAATTTATCTGTTTTTCATATTGATATACTGCTACATACCCTTTATCTACAGTAATATATATTTTTGTGTTATATTCCATGTAAAAAAAATATTTCTTAAGTTTCCACAGTTTGTGTTTCTGGCTTTAATTGTAAACACAAGAATGCTACAAAGCTGGAGTAAGTGGATTATCTATTCTTATTAATACATTTTCTGTAACACATAAAAGAATAAAATAAAATTTCGTAATAAAATTTTTAAAAAAAATCATACATATAAAAATAAATAAATAAGTATATATTTAACAACACTATTTTCCTTTATTACAAATGCTATCCATAAGAATTATAACTAGAAAATGCTTCTTTTTTTTTTGAGACCGCGTATCACAAGCAAGTTAAAAAGATTTAAGAGGAAACAAAATATTTTTCTACCGTTATGCAAATTAGTTTGTCTACAATAAACTTTTATAGACATTAAAAGTAAAATAATTATGTTGCATAACAATTAAATACTAAACAGTAATACAAAACTCTTTTTCACTTAGGTCCACTCTGAGTGGCTAAAAGCATCCCGTAAGTTACAAGCGTACCCATTGCGCTAAAGATAAGTGATCGTTTGATTTTGTACACTTTCCACAAAGTCAGTGAAACATCTTTCGTGCATTCACTTCGAATCAAACCTTTTAAATTAGTAGAATATTGAGGAATTTTCCAGGGCAACGATTGTATGGTTTCTGTTGCCGTAAAAAAAGCGCTGTTAGTAGATGATGCAGGTAATATTATCATACATACTGATACAAGGAACAAGATTTCCCCAAAGAAAGCGTGTAAGTAATCACCAGAAACCAATATTAGCTCGAAATTTATGAAGAATAATCCCAACAAGGCACTTAACACAATGACGAACGCTGAGAAACTTAAATAATCATCCAGAGATTTCATGATGCTGGTAAGATCTAAATAAATTTGAATCAAAAGCACATAAGGGCAGTTTTTACTTAAATGTTCCATCTTTTCCTCGATTTTATTAAAAAGAAATTTTACATAAAAGCATACAAATCCATAGTATCCTGTCAATGAAATAAATATTACTGCACTCGTGGCTGGAATTGTAATCACACTAATTTCAGGAAAAAGCACGAAATATTGCTTTAATTTCGGAAAATTATCATCAGAATTTTCGATTAAACTTCGATATACTTCATAATCATTCGAAAAGCGGTATAATAAAATATAGCTTATGAACGTTGCAGTCATGACAAAACAGTAAGAAAAGATTGACATCTGGAGTTTTCGTTCATTTTGATGGCATTGCAGCATTAATGAGCATTTCCAAATTTTCGTCAATATTACATGGATTTGCTTACGAGATCGCCTTGTTTGTTCGTTTATAAAAAACTGAAGTATGGCAAGAATAAGAATAACAACTGGTCTTTTCTTTTCCGGGGATAATACTACAGAAAATGCTTGAGTTACTATCCCTAAACACTGCAGAAATACGAATAAATATCTCGGAGATTCCCAAATAAAGTGATGGAAGAGAATATGTTTTACAAACCTTCTATTGGGATATGATTCCAATCCTGTAATATGAAAAAGAAGTAAAACTGGCTGAAAAGATTTTTCTATCGCATTTATTCGTTTTCTCATGATATGAATTTATAATTGTATTTAATAACTTGAAAATAATGATGTAGCAGTTTATTTCCTTATTCTTTCTAGTACCATTAATACAAATTTCCATTAATACTTCCTAGTTATGGAAATTAGATAATAGTTGTTTTATAATTTCTCTCAAAGTCGGATTCTTGTACATATTGTTTTACATTTAAATAGATTTCAAACTTTTCCTTTTCAAAAGATGTAATAAGTTTTTTAAATGTTTAAATTATTTCCATATGTTTCATTTTCTTTGTTCATAAAGAGTTAAAAATAGTTTCCAGTTATTCCACAAATTTTCTTTTTTTCATCCAAATTTAGCCATAAAAATATTTTTTTCTGTAGACTTCTTTCATAATGCAAACCATTTTTTCATTAACTTTTATTCACTTTTCATCATTTTCAAACGAGTTAAGTAACATAGATGCAATACAGCTTTCCATTTGTGGATTTTGATTCAATCGCATAATGCAAGACAAGGATAATTTCCTTGAATTCGTTTAGTCAACATTCAGCGGTACAAAGAAATATTAATGAGAGGGAATAATTTAAATTTTCAAATTATATGTTTGGTTATATTTTTTATTTTTAATTCACTGAAGAATCTTTTTCTATTGAGTATTCATTAAGATTTATCGATAAACTCGTGTACTCTTTAATGTCATTTCTCTTTGTAACTTAAAACACATGTTTTCTTTTGTACAAATAATGTGATATCTATGGTTGAGATATCGATCCTACATAAATTAGCCATCTTTGTTCAAAAGCTATTAGCATGAAAATAAAAGAAATTTCGAAAATATATTGATTTGGTTCGAAAAAAAGGATAATGAAGATTTGTAAGGTGAGCGAAAATAATAAATCGATATTGCTTTGGGGATTGCAATTCTTTTCAAATATATATATATATATATTTCCGTTTCATTAATAATTCATAAAATAAATGTTATACAAAAGAGTTTCTAAACTGATTTACATACAAAATACTTATAAAAGTTCACAAATTAGTATTAAACTTTAAATTTTATGAGTAATGTAGAATTTAAAATTGCGCATTAAAAGTTATTTATTTTACACCTGGAGCACTACAACAAAATGTAGTTTCTGTGGCCGGGGTTTCCTATTGGTCATGGTCGCAATTTATCTGGGAGCGTTGCCGAGTCGCGGGTTCGAGTCCTGATGCCACTGAAATCCCGATGTGACGAGGGATTATGTACGATAATTCTGCCGTGTATTTAAGTCTTCAAGTTAGCGAAGTATGTAAATTAGGTTAGAGGGCTGCCAGCTCAGGGCCCGTCCTCGTCACTAGGCCATAGCTCAAAATAATGACGTTAAAATCGCTTTTGGTAAGGATATTAATTTCTATGCTATAGAGATTTCTCTCCCAGACTCGCCTAATGCAACTCCAAAAAAGAAAATTGAAAAACCTATATACTCTTTTCTCCTCACCCTATTGCCATTGACTTTGATAATTTTGTACCACCTGAAGATATCATCTCTGAAGAGGTGGAGATTGTCTTTCGGAATTTAAAGGCCGGGACAAGGCCCCTGGGCTTGATCATATAGATTATAATATATTTGGAAAATAATTTATTCTATCTGCAGGTAATTATAAAAATTATTACTCTTTGTATTGAGTTTTCTTATCTCTCTGATATCTTGAAAAATTCTAAATTAAAGCTTTTATTGAAACCTAGTAAGGACCCATCCTCATTTAATTCATATCGGCCGATTTGTTTTATACCTACCATCGGGAAAATTATTGAACGTGTTTTTGTTAATAGGCTTCACACTTGGTTAACTATTCATAACATTATTCACAATAAACAGTTTGGCTTTAGAGAGAACTTCAGATGCTACGATGCCATTAACAATTTAAGTACTAATATTAAAACTAACAGGGTTTCTGGTCACACATCTTTAGTCCTTGTTAACATTAAAAGTACGTTTGCCAATATAAATTGGTTGATATTATTTCAAATTTTCAACAACTTCCATATCCCGCTTTATTTTTAAAAATTTATTTATTCCTATTTGGTTTATCGGTTTGTTGTTTTTTGTAATCCTAATTTTTCAATTAATCTTGCCCCTATCTTGTGGAACATTTCTTTCAATTCTGTCTTAGGCTTAACTCGGAAATTTTTTTAATCCAAGCTTTTGCAGACGACCTTGCTATTGTCACCACGGGTAATATCCGAAAATACTTTGGAAATTGAAACCAATTCAAATCTTGACAAATCTCTAACAAACTAAAAAATCTTAAACTTGTTACTTCTCCTGACACATTTACTCAGTTGCATTCAGGTGTGCAGCCCGTGGTGGTACTGTGTTTCGCAAGAAACCTATCTTTTTAAAACCAGTAATGTTTCTATTGAAGTAGTCGACTCTATTAAACATCGTGGACTTATTATTGACAACCAGCTCTCTCTCTCTTGGTTCATTTTTTAAAGGAGAGAATTTTTCAATTGTTTCTTCAGTTTAATAGAATTTTGTTTTCCAACTCTTACTTTAAAATTTTTTAATTTGTGGTACTTTACTGGGATTGAACCCATCATTATCTATGGTGTGGGAATTTGAGGTAGCTCGCTCACATCTCGTCATATCCAAAAACTTAACGCTATTCAAAGAAATCTTTTAAAAATCACGAAGGGCCTTAGGACCTCCCCCACAAATGCCTTACAAATCATATCTGGTATTTCCCGAATCCACCTTTCTGTGTGTGAATAAAGCTTTTCTTAAATACCAAATCTGGAAACTTTGGAACCTTGAATTTAATAATGTTATTTATTGCCATTGCATTGAAAATTTTATTCCTCTCCACTCTGTGAAAGCTCGTAATAGAATTATCAGTTTTCATCAATTGCAGCGACTTATTGAGCGAGAGGTGGATCCAAAATTGGGACTGAGACCGGGTTTGTGGTGTGCATTTTTTATCGGGGGGCCCTTTATGGGACACATACTTTTAAATTAAAACCCTTCAATACTGTTTTCCAAGCAAAGGTATCTGCAATCGGATGTATGGGTGGTTATTAAATATGTTAAAATTAATATTTACACTTATAGTTTATCATTCATTCTTTTTTAAAGGTCCTAACAATAAATCTGCCTATCTTAATTTAATAAAGAATAAACTTTCTATGTACCATAACTTCTATAACTTTTTCTGGGTTAAGCCTCATAATAATAATTTTTTTAATGATATTGCAGATCATTTTGCTAAAGTCGCAACTACTAATGGTGTCGAGGTGAGTATTCCAGCCCCCAGCGCTCTTATGTCCCTTCAACATCCTTCAAAATAAATTGATTGAGAGGTCATCAAACTCTAATACTGACTTACGAGTCAAATCCTTCATTCCCAAACCCCCAGTTTAGAGATTAATCTCCATTCCAGTTACATCTCGCATTTCTTAACAAACTATGGCCCATTTGTTTCTTATTTGCATCGCTTCAAATTAAAAGCTACTTCCAATTGACTTTGTGGTTCTGTTGGGGACGCTGACTGTTATGAATGAGAATAAGAATAGATTTAAAATTAGAATCCATGATTATAGACTTAGAATGAATAATGTGTTTCGACTTTCAAAACTGAATATTAAAGAATAACGACTTTAAAACTGAATCTGATTTAGAATGCAATCAGGTGAATTGTATAACGAAAGGATTTCGACTTACCGCCATTTTCCATGCTGGGCGTCTAAACAGTGTGGAAGTATATATCTTATAATGCTTGATGATAAATAAATATAAATTAAGATTATTATTGAGTAACACAAATAAGGTGACAAGTAGACTTTTCATGTATATATTTTCTTCACACACACACTCACACCGTTACATGGAGAAAAGGAAAAACGTTGTACAACACATAATCACAAGAACAGCGACCATTACAACCGAATAATCCGAATAGAATGTCATTTTTCCCGCCAATCCTACATACTTCCAGAATTAAAAAAAGTTCAGTTCGTGGCGCCATCTCTGGACGGCGAAAGGAATCAACTGTTCTTAACACTGACCATTATGTGTTCACATGTCCTCTGACTGAGGATTTTCATTTGGTCTCTTTATCTCAAAATGCTAAAAAAGCTTGGTTCCAATCTATCGTTAGAAATCCTTCCGTTCACTCTAAACTATTATCATGTATTAAAATTGCCTCCACATTCTGGGATCAAATTCCTTAGATAGGGTTGGATTGGTACTCTTATGTGGTCACACAAGCGCCCCTCCCCTCGTTATCCAAATGTTTTTCTTCTGTTTTTTCTTTTCTTCTCTTTTTTTCTTCTTAATCCTTAAAGCCTATTTATATTTCTCGCACAATATATTGCAGCTTCCTGGTTTATTTTACATCATTAAATATGATTATACTTTGAGGCTAATTTCTTGTTTTTATTTAGCAAAAAAGATATCTCCAATAAAATTCAATAGTTTCTCCCCCCCCCACTTTCTCTCTCTTCATTTATTATTTTTATTTAACACTGCTTTCTTCCTTTGTTTTTTTTTAAAAGTGGGAGAGGAGATCTCAAAAATAATCCTCCTTCCGGTGCTGAATCATTTCTTTTTCTGTAAACTGAAGGGGAAAAAATGTTAACCGGAAGTGGTGGCATCAAGTGAAAATATTATTGAAAAGAAACATTTTATTATTATTATTTATGTTTTCTGTCTTTTTTTTTGGTGTGTATGGTGCATTTGTATTGGATAGTTTTATTATTTTTTTATGTATTTGTAAGAGTTTTTGGACTATGTATATTTTTTCTTTCATCTTACTCCTTTTGTTTTCTTTTATTATTATTATACTTTTTTGTATATTTGTATTACGTTCACGTACACGTATGTGTATCTTGCAGTTACCTTTAAATTTGTATTTTGTTATTTTACTGTCTTCTGCTGTTTAAAATGTGAACTTTAACTTTTTTCAATAAAGACTACACGTGGGGGTGGCTGTTTCCCGAGGGATTGGCTTGTAGATAAACCCTCTTCGGGTGAGCGTGATTCCTTTGGGCATTCCGCCAATAACACTCATGCAGCTTTAAATGAGATGTTAATATAACTCTCCTTCACTCGTGGAAAATATTGGGTGGTTATCTTTATCCGTGAATCCAATGGAATTTTTCATACCTGGGTGGATGAGTGAGTGAATATTAACGTCGTACCGCTCAGCTATACTCAACGGCTTTTAACAACGGACCTCGTAATTTTGAACCATGGTCAAGTGACAAGGACGACACCTGATCTGGCACACACTCTCCTAACTACCACAGCACTCTAACCTGGTAGAGTAGATCTCCATTTCTAGTCTTTAGGATGAAGGGTAACTACCCGATATATCGCTTCCTCGTTTTCGTAAATGAGTGATTGATTGGTGAATGAAATGGTTTATGGAGCAACAGTCCATTTAAACTAAACTTAGCCAAATATTTCGTAAGAAAGTTAGTTTAAAAATGCATTATTATAGCTAGTTAAAGTACACTCAAAATTTTCGAAAAAAAAAGTCTTATCGTTTTGATCTGTCTTAAAATAATCGTTAGAAACCCTATGGCGTTTGGCGTGATGTGTGTATCTAGTTAAGGTTTATTACAAATAGTAATAATTCAAGATATAAAAGGTTATATGCTATTTTTAATTTACATTATAGAACATTATAAAACTGCTAAAAAGGCCACATAGGCTAATGTCTGAAAATTAAATATAGGGAAGAGCCCGTGCTGTTATCTCGTGCGTATCAGAGAGAGAGAGAGAGAGAAGTCTGATGGATCGTCCGGGGGAAAGACAAGTTTTTTGAGTGTTTGTTCATATCAGTTCACTTCTCTCTGCTCGCAAGCTGATTCTAGTTAAGGGAAGTTTAGGTGGATGCCGAGGCACGCCACATGGCTCAGTGGTAGTGTATCACGCTTCAAAGCCACAGATTCGGGGTTCAAATCCCGGGCTGGGCAAGGTAGACTTTCATCCTTATGTAAAACGCATTTTGATTATGCTGTCAAGATATAGGGCTCCCGCTGGCTGAGTGGCGAGGTTGGTTTGTCACTGGCCTTCTGCACCCAAGATGAGGGTTCAACCCTGGCCCAAGTCCGTGGATTTTCCTGATGCAGAATATCGACAGCGGCCATATTGTACGATTATACAGCATGTAAAAGATCCTTAGAGTGCCTGTTTGGCGTAGGTGCTCTAAGAAAAATTTAATTCTAGTATAAGTTCGCATCGTCCGAGCTCATTTGCCTCCTGCTGGGGTGGTAACGGCGTCAAATTACCTGCGGCAATTGGTATCCGCTCATAGGGTGCCACACTAAAAAGAGATACCAGCTTCTGGGGAATGTACAAGGTCTGCAATAGTAAAATACCAATTCCCCATATCTCATTAGAAATAAAAAAAAAATAAGGCTTCCAAGAACTTTACTTCACAATCATTCTTTAGAAAAACAAAAGTTTAGACAGAGAATAAAATGTTATTTTGAAAATCACGCGAAAATTACCCAATAATCTTGTTTTCGGGGAGCTTTTATTTTTAAGTGAGCAGTGAGTTTAAATAAAATTAAGTTTAATCCTTTATAAAGTAAATGGAAATTGTACTAAAATGTAATGAGTCGTTACGCAGAATGTATTGAAAATAAATGAAACGTTACGTCCATTCCAAAAACTAGGTTTAAAGTACAAAATAAGATTACAAGTGTTGGCCATTAGCTTTTTTCCCCCTTCTTTTTTCTGTCGCGTTGTTTAAAATAGGGTAATTCAGATGATATTCACAGAATCACGAAAAAAAGGTCTTTCATTGTCATACAATTTTGATATTGACTTAAAAAGAAAAGCTTTTAGGTAATATAATTCAAACATACATTACCAACTGATGTAACCAAAGGATTTTTTAATTATTAAAATAGTGGAAATGTATATTTTTAAATAAGAACTTTCCTTTTTTTTATCGATAAATTGAAAATATAATGGCTTTTAACTTTATATGCATTAAAAATATTCCTATAGGATTTGTTCATAAACAGAAAAGTACAATATGCAGTCATATAATATATGCTGCATAGTTTTCTAACATATTTTTGCGTTAGGATTAGCATTTTTATTACAAAAAAAAAAAAGACTGATTTGCTCCATTATATAACAAGCGTTAAAAAATAATTGTTTAGCAGAGATAATTGAAAAATGTAGTAGGTCATTCGTATTGATCAATATATCGATTTTCAATAAAACATGTCATCATTATATTTTGCCTTATCTGGAGCTTTGTGCAAACCTTTAATAGACATTTTACAGTTTTTAATTTAAGGCAACAAGGTACCGTCTTCACAATTTTTTTTTTATTTTTAATAATTGATATTTGGTGTTAATTTTGTTTTGTAATGGCTAATATTTAATAATATTTGCATATAAAAATATTAAATTTGTTGCAAAATGTTTGTAAAATTTAAATTTTCGAAATTTTTTTTTAACATTTTAAAAAAATTCAAGGCCTTTTTAAATATGTCTCTTTCCTTTCAAATTTTTTCTCCAAGTACCTCATAATATTCTACATTAAATTGTGCATGACTTTTTTTTGCTGCTGCTCTTTAATTTTTTATTAATTTTTTTATTGTTGAACACTTCTAAAAATTCTCAAAAAAACATTAATTTTTATTTTGAAATTTTTTAGAAAAAGTACTTTTTATTTTAGAGCTGATTCCATGCACAGTTTCACTGAACATACATTTCAGAACATGTATAAAAATTTCAAACCCATGCTTAAAATATCAAAAAAGCCTTAGGGTTATGCATAACAGTATATGTACAAAAATTCAACATGGAGAAATATGAGTTTGAAGTTTTCATTTCATGAACAGCACGATAAAATATTCCTCGAATAGTCTGAAATTTTTATGGAATGTTAATTAGCTTATTTAAAACTGCTTACCATAAGAAATTGCAAAACTGTAGGACAATTAAACAGTATACTGGCATAATGATTATATAGAAGAAAAGGAATGAAAGAACCATATTTCACAATATTTTACCTTAATAATTACTAAACAAATAAATACACACACTTCAGAGTTAATTCCATGCTCAGTTTGACTACTCAAATAATGCACACCATATACAAAATATGTTTATGCCTTTATTTTTTATTTCCATGATTTTAAAAGCCTTCGCATTTTAAATATTATACTCGAATGAAAGCAAAATCAATAACAATTTATAGGTAAATTATTTCAAAATTGAAGAATTGCATCTGTGTACATTTGATTAAATAATTACCTTAAAATATTTTAATAATAATTGTGCTGAATTTAACACACTTGGGATATATATATAAATATAAAAAAAATATATAAAAATGGGAGAGTTTTGCTATTTTTGCGAATTAGATTTTAAATTACCTGAGTTATCAAACTGAAATTTAGCATCTGTGCTTTGGTAGAATTCCTTTTGAAGTTTTAATTTCATTTATAATTATATCATATGAAGCACGCACAACTTTTAAATCTTGACCAAATCCATTTGCTCTCCCCCACCCCCAATAAACAATACACAAACTATAATTTTTGCATGAATTTTACAATTCTTTTTTGAAGTGGTTTGTTACTGCATACTAATTTTACATATGTCAGTTTCATTTACGCGCGGTAGAAAAATAATTAATTCATTTTTTTTATCAGGCTATTTTTTAGCAGATGATCTGAAATGTGGGCGTGGCAGTTATTTTAGTCTGCTGTCCAGCATCAAATGTTGCTCCATAACTTGATAAAAAAATGCAGGTAAGGCTTTGAATTTTTGCAGGTATGTTTATAAAGATTCGAGGTATCAAATAAGCCAATAAAAAATTTCGATAATTTGATGATTTTTTGTAACCATGTCGCCTTAAGAAGTTTTGTTATGACAAGTTTGTGTGTACAGCAGTTTCTCAGACTGTGGGGCGTAATAACTCTACGAGGGGGTGCGTGGATATTAAAAAGTCGCAAACAAAATATTATTTAAAAAAATTATTAGTTTATTAAAAGTAAACCAACAAGATACATTTTGACGTAATAAAAAAAATGAAATACACATTTACACTGATATAACACACTTATAAATATATCAGTACTGCACAGTGTATTTTACAATTAATTTAACAATACTAAATTAAGAACAAGTTTAATAATTATCAGTGACCCAATGGGCAAGTCATATACAAAATAAGTACAAAAGTTAACACTTATCTTAAAAATTGTATGGTTTATTATTAATCACTTAACTGTCGATTAAAAGTTATGAGATTCGCACTTTAATGCCTCTGTTTCCCAAGTAGGCACGCGTATGTGATGTATTAGGGGGGAGGGGATGGAAGAAAAGGAATACGCACAAGTAAATACTCTGAAATAAGTAAATCCTTCTCAAACACTTTAAGGTCCTTTTATTGTATTCAAAAGCCTTTGGAATAATTTTATGGATGCAGTGCACAGAAACTTCGTACTTCGGAAAGACGTATATATATGTCCCAGGAAATAAACGCAGCATTTGAGCGAGTCGTTTATATACGCTGGTGGCACTTAAAAAATAAAGTCGTATTGTAATTTTAGCGTTAAAGTATAGTATTATTGAATTCAGGACATTGTTTTTATATTGATAGGGGGACGCAAAGAAAAATTTGATTGAATATTGGTTCGCAAATATAGAAAGTTTGAGAATTACTTGTGTACAGCGATTATTAAATGATATTTAATTTTATGTTTCATTCTATTGCTGTCTAGATATATTTATCTCAAAGATACCAAAAAGGCAGAGCTCACGCGCTTGTTTTTAACGAATACATCATAGTGTAATATATCAAGTGTTCAAAAATGAGCGACAATTTAAAACTCAATTAAAAGAAACGAAATGTGATAGAAATGTACACTTTGCTGTGTTTTGCTTTGGTCACCAGGGAATTTATCCTCAATAGGTTTCAAAATTAGTTACCAAATTCGTTAACAGGTAACGCTTCTGACTGGGAACTATATAAAATGTCTTTTTGTCTGTTTAGTCAGACACATCCGGTATTCTGGAGTATTCTCATGAGTTAACTATTCTCGAAAAATGTCAGAATGCTGATATAACTAAGATAATGGACATAAAACATTTTTTATAGTTTTCCCAGTCAAAAGCGCTATTTGTTGTTGAAGTTGCTAACTAATTTTGAAATCTGTTGAGGATAAATTCCCTGGTGACCAAAGCAGAATGCTGCTAATCGTACATTTCTGTCACCTTCTGTTCTTTTGTAATAATATTTTCAAATCGTCGGTCATTTTGGGGACACCTACAAGTAGTATAACGTAGAAAAATTTCGCAGGCCAAAAATGAATGTTAATTTGGTTTTCGTGAAATTAGACTGAAACAGCTTTATGAAAGCTGTTAAGAAGTAGTATCTATTTCGTAAACAACATATTATTAAATACATAACGCTGATAACACTGGGAAACAAAAAAGAAACTTTTTTTGTTTCAGAAAGAAAATATGTGATTCTGATAGCATTTCGTCTCCTGAATTCAAATATGATATCGATTTTTCTTCATCACGCAAGGTTTTCGAGAGACAGGCATTTATAATTTGAAACACTTTAATATTTCTACATTGTTAAGTACACATTATTCGAACATTCGGACTCACCTAGAAACTAAGAAATCACGATTTTCTTTTATATTTCGCTTGTGGAGTATCCCTCTTGATGGTCCAACAATAATCGGCCAGCATATTAGCATTCCATTTGCCTTGATATCTCTTTTCTATCCCTGAAATCTCCTGATGAAAGCGTTCAACGTGCTCATCCCTCCCTGCACCAAGAGAGATTTTCTGGGAACAAATCTAAGTGCGAGTGCAGGAAGTGTATTTTCAAGGATATATTACAGCCCAAATTTTTATAAGATGTTATAAGATCATGAACAATATCACGGTAATTTTTAGATTTATCTTTAGATTTCCCAAAAAACTGAGTTACATTTTTGAATGCTTGCCAAGTTGCTTTTTTCAGTGGATTTGATAGTTCCTCAAACTTCTCATCATGCATTAGTGATCGTATTTGTGGACCCACAAATATCCCTTCTTTAATTTTTGCTTCACTAATTTTAGGAAACTTCTGTTTTAAGTACATGAAACCAGGAGTATTGCCCATGGCTTTCACGAAATTCTTCATTAATCCTAGTTTGATATGTAACAGAGGTAGATACACATTTTTAGGATTACACAATGCGTCATGTTTCACATTTTTCTGTCCAGGAATAAATGATTCGCGTTTAGGCTATTCTTTTCTGATGTAATGGCTTTTTCTGTCCCTACTATTCCCCCCAAAAAACAGTACTTTGTGTAACCAAGCTGCAGACCAAGAATAAGTGCAATTACCTTAAAATCACCACAAATATTCCATTCATACACTGCATATTGTAGCTTTGCCAATATAAATTGAAAGTTTTCATATGTTTCTTTCATACTAGCAGAGTGAGCCACAGGTATTGATGGGAATTTATTTCCATTATGCAGAAGCACTGCTTTTAAACTTGTTTTGGAGGAATCAATGAACAAGCGCCATTCTATAGGATTATGTTCAATACCAAATGTCTCCATAAGAAAAGAAATGTCATTACTGAACACTAAGCCATTTTCTTTAGAAAAATAATCTTTACATTGAGAATGACGACTACGATAAGTATATATCTTTGTATTCTTTTGAAGAAGATTCCATCCTTTTAGCCGGGAACCAAGCATTTCAGACTGTTTTTTGGATAAATTTAAATCTCTTATGAGATCGTTAAGATCTTCGTAAGTCAATAAATGAGGCTCAGATGAACAGCTTGGTTCAAAAATTGTATTATTACCACGAACTGTTTCTTCTTCTTCATTACTTCTGTCGGAATCTGAGCTCTCTTCATCTAATGTCACATGTTCTGGAGACTTTGGTATGGGCAATTCTTCGCTGTGTGGAACTGGTCTCATAGCAGATTGCAAGTCAGGGTACACCACTGTTTGTTTTGATTTTGACGTAATCCCTTTAATGTTTGTTAAGCAGAAATAACAGTCAGAGGAGTGATGTTTGGGTTCCCTCCAAATCATAGGGATAGCAAATGGCATGTAGCGTGTGCCATTCTACCATGCAGTGAGAAGTCTACTACACGATAAACAACAGACATGTGGGCCCAGGTCCTTGTTTGGTCCTCAACGTTACACCCAAAATAAAGTTCATAACACTTTTTTACTAATGGAGTAAGGTTTCGCCTTTGGGACTTGAGCGTCACTTCACCTAACAAAAGTTGTTATGATGGTTTAAACAAGCTTTATGCATTTTGTAACTAACAACAAATTAAAATAAATAAATTTGTATGTACGTAACATACAACAATCCAGACACAAAGCACTCACAATTAAGTGTTTACTGGTTCACTACTATCTCACAACTGACATCGTTCTAATGAATGCATGCTAGTCTAGACCATGCCTGTGCCTATCTCTTGTGTCTGGTGCCAAAGTGTCTGTACATGTCTGAACTTGCACAACAGCAGCAATGATACCATTTGAGTCACCTCATGTGGTTTTGTCACATTTACAATGCTCTAAGAGTTTTTAATTTACAATGGACAAATGATTTTTTATTAAAAAAATATTTAAATACTTTAATTGAAATTAAAATTTAAAAAAAAACTGTGGGTGATGGAGAAATCCCGAATACATATTTGAAAACAGGATAAAAAACTGCATTAAGTCCAACTATTGGTACTCATGAGACACAAATCATGTTGACCAGTGTAATTGGAAAACGTAGAAAATTTCCTAATCCAAATAAAAAAGAAGAAGCAGATTTATATTTTTCTAAAACGGTCGCAAAAAGGTAATTATTAGAAAATAACTGCAAATGCCCGTTTGATCATTCCCTCTTAAAAGTAATCAGAATATAACAGCTCATCTTTTCCTTTTCATCTCAATCAAAAAGTTCAGCCATTCAAAAAGTATGGATCACAAACATTTTCTAAATGAATTAAAGAAAATTTTGTCTTTAAATATACATTGAATAACTCTCTCCAAATGGTTACAAATTTACTATTAATGACTGAATGAGTGCAAATTCTTTAATAAGCATATTAGTAAAGATTATCTACTCAGTAGAAGATAAAACGAACTACTTTACTCATACCTTCGCAGATACACAACTGTGTGTATATATATAGAAAAACGAAGTATTTTTATTTTTGGTTTTCTGGATTTTGAAACGGTTAGAGACTTATTCTGCACAGTTTTCTTTCTCACCCTATTCCTATTGTACATGCAGTTATAGTGGAAGGGCAGTTATAGGGCATACTTTAAAACTATGCTTAACCCAAATCTTAGTTACTAAGGCTTAAAGTGGACTATTAAATTATTGTGGGTATCTTATTTTTCATCTATATTGTCTCGTTATATTTCTATTTATTGCTTTGCTTTATTAAATTTGTGGCAATTTAACGTATGATTATTAGTTGTGTGTGTGTATTAGCAAACACTTAATCTCAGGAAATAAGAATGTAGGGCTAAACATAGTTTTAAAGCACCAATATTCCCCTACATTTGCCAATATCAATGGGCTGAAAAAATAACATCGAAAGAATTTAGTTTCGAAAGAAAAAACCCAAAATACTATGATAATAGCAAAAGTCTATATGCCATACGGAAGAAAAAATACAAAGTTCTGTATAAAAAATTGTAAAATTAGGACAGACAAAATCCTGACAGTAAAATATTAAGTGGAATCTTCAACTAGAACTGCTGAAACATCCTTAAGAGGAAACACAGAAAGAAAATGTGGTGTTTAAAAATACCTTAAAAATTATATCATAAATTTAGTTAAGGAAACGTAAAAACCCATATAAAAATTTAAGAAATATTTTCCTGCAATGTAAAGACTTATACAATAAAAAATAAAAATTTTACTGAATTCAAATAATTTTCTTAACAAATTTTTTTTATATACCATGTTTTTATAACCATTTTATTCTTTGTCATCCACTTCTGAGCTGTAATCCAAAGTTCAAGTCTCTAGCCCATCTGGAAGATAATTTAAAATCGATTACAAAATTCCACCAGGACAAACATACAAAAAACGAGTTTATAAAAAAAACATGATAACCTGGGGGCCCTTCTTTAGCCCCAGAGCCACGAAATTGTATACATAGACGTTATTGTATACATAACCAGTGCTATCGACAAGTTGTGTTTGTTTGTGTAAATTCGTGTAAGTTCTGGAGTTATGGGGTCCTTTGTCGAAATCAGAGCCCACCTCTTCGGGGGCCCGGGTTCGAGACTAGAACTTCTTTTTTTCTCTTATTTTTATGCATTGTCATCTACTTCTGAGCTATGGACAAAATTTCAAGTCTCTAGCTCATCGGGAAGTTAGTTTAAAATAAATTACAATCACAAAATCACAAATTCTCAAGCCTCTTCGGGCCCGGGCTCGAGACAGGAACATTTTTTTCCATTTACATGCATTGGTCATCAGCTTCTGAGCTATGGTCCAAATTTCAAGTATAGCTCATCGGGAAGTTAGTTTAAAGTCAATTACAAAATTCTACCCGGGCAGAAAAGAAAGCGAGTTAATAAAAACATATTAATATTACCAAATAAGATAGCCAGTGGTGCCATCTAGAAAAAATAAAATTAAAAAAAATGTGGACAAAAATACCAATACAAAGAAAAAACTTTTGTAGAGGTTGAGTGGAACAATATTTGTTTTAATTGTGTGCTTATTGTTTCCCATTCAACTAATTGACCCTATGGAAGTATTCGATGCCCTCTATACGTTACTAGTAGGGGTAGACACATTCCTCATTAAAATCTGATTACTGATTACTTAATTATTTATAAAAAAATGTGATTTATATATATATATATATAATTACACAAAATATTTTTACAAGATCAGGTAACTTGTTATTGGTTTAATTTTGTGAAATTCTTCATTTGCAATTTATTTTTAAATTTCGTATAACTGAAAAAAGCAACTAGTGAAATTTTTCAAAATTTCAAATTTTTGCAACCACTTGCTTTTCGCCTAAAGACAAAACACTTTTCGTATCTTAACTTTTGGATTTCAATGTGTAAAAACACGAAGCATAGTCTCCAGAGCAACATCGATTCATAATATTCGTGCAAAAGCGAGATTATTTCCATTTTCAAATTTAGAAGATACCTTTTCAAGATAATTGCTTTTATTAATATTATTTATTGAGTAAATGGGCTATACTTGTGTTAGTTATAATGCAAGTAATTTGCGCGGCAAAAAAAGTCAATATTTTTCATTTCAAATATTGACATAAAATTTACAAATCGATCAATTAATTCTTGTTATTTGCTTACACTTAGGTCACTGAGACATGCTCTTTGTGTATTAAGGATTAAGGACTAAAAATGTGTAAATGGATGACAAGAAAATATGTACGTAGAAAAGTTTTTAATAGTACTATAGTGTTAATTTTTTAAAATAATATTTAACTCAAAAAGAATATACTGAACTATTTCCGTAATATTCCAACAAACGTTTATAAACAGAGCACTAGCAACTTTTTTTTTTCGTAGAAAAGAACGTAACATTTAACGGTAATTTTAAATGAAAAACAGTTCTGGCGTGTTCTGATGAAATAGACAAATCTTCAATTGAAAGAAGGATAAGCATGCAAACTAGAAAGGATAAGCACTTCAAGATTGAAAAAAGATATTAATCAGGAAAATACTTTGGCCACCTTGAGACACTTCGGCTTTGGAACAAAAAACCTGAACCTTCTCTTATATATCAAAAAATTGTGCATAAAAATCTATAATATATTTTAAAACAGTTTTCCAGTTTCATTGCACAGAGAATATTCAAAAGGCAATAAGAAAAGAATCCTTTTTTATAAGTATTTTATATGTAATTTATTAACATAGTTTTAATTAAAAAAGGATTATGAAAAGTCAAAATAATCCACTTGAGAAATCTTTCCTGCCAATTCTGTTCCTTTTCAACGTTACTGGTTTGGAATCTTTACCATCTCATGGAGTTCTCACAAAAAACCACTTCTGTGGCTTCCTTTCAAAATCTCTGAAATATCTATTCAGATTTCTGCAGTGTTTAGGAATAATAACTCAAATATTTTCAGTAATATTGCTGGAGGAAAAGAGAGTTCCAGTTTCAGTTTTTATTCTTGTAATTCTTCAAATTGCTGTCAACATACAAACATGTAGATCTCGTGAGCCAATCCGTGTGATATTAATGAAACTTTGGAAATGCTCACACATGTTGCATTGCTATCAAAATGGACAAAAATTCCGTGCACCTATCTTTGCTTACGTTGTCTTCATGATTGTACTGAATATTATTTATGTTTTTACATATTTCTTTTCGAACGAATACGCCGTTTACTGGAATTCAATTCAAAATTCTCGTTACAATCTCCCAGAATTAAAACAATATACCATGCTAATTCCTGAAATCGGCACTATTGTAGTTCCAACAGCTGCCACACTAGTGTTTATTTCTTTGGCGGGATATTACGGATTCATTTGCCAATATCTTAAGTATCTTTTTAACAGAATTGAAAACGGGGTAGTACACTTAGGTAAAGAGTTTTCTCCTGTATCATTAATTCAGAGCTATGTTGAGCTTACAAGCCTCATGAAATCTATGGATGACTATCTAAGTTTCCCAGCGTTCATTATTGTGTTTAGTAGCTTGGCTGGATTGTTCTACATAAATTTCGGAATATTAATTTTTTCTATAGATGGCTACGTGCATCCTCTGACTGGGGAAATCTATTTCTTCTCATTAGTTTGCATGGTAATACTATCAGCATCAGCTGCCAATAGAGCTTCTCTGACTGCGAAAGAAGCCATAATTTCGTTGCCTGGAAAGATACCTCAGCACTATAAAGAGCTGAAGATGATGATTCGCAGCGAGTGTATGAGAGATATTTCCTTGAGTTTGTGGAAAGTTTACAAAATTGAACCCTCACTGCTCTTCAGTGCAATAGGCTCACTTGTAACTTATGGGATGCTTTTAGCCACCCTGGGTGGCACTTTTAACTAACAACAATACAGCTTATAGACTATTTCATGTTAGTTTAATGCTTTAAGCACTTAATTGTTAATAAACGAATTCAAATTACAATGAAGACTACCCTCTATTTTTTCTTTGTTTTTATATCCCCCTCTATATCAAAAGAGTATTAACTATTTAGGAATTTATGTATAATACTATCGACCAATTTTATCAAATCAAAAGGTATTGCCAACTGCCGTAATAAACACCCAATACTGGAAACCGGTTCCACTGACGTTCAAACATAATGATAATGATGCCAAAGTATTTGGTGACACTTTTTAAATTCGCGATGTCTAATTCATCAGGTAAAATTCATTGACGATATGATACGCAAGTAACCTTATTTTCAGTGGGTTTCAGTTATGTTACTGAAAAAAGTACCTAGTCGGAATTTATTTTATACATAGAGGATATATCAAACAATTAATGCTGTTAATTTAATATATTTTTTCATTTTTAATTGCGTTTCACTATTTATCTATACAATTAAATTTCATCCCCATGTAATCAAGATCCCCTTTATATGTTACTACATCAGTGGTTCTCAAACTTTCAATACTTGCGACCCAATATTCTATTATAAATTTCATCGCGCCTCCCTCCATACAATAACATTATATTTAATTCGATAATACGATACATTGACGTTAAAGTTACAAGATGACTTTAAACTCCTAAGGGCCTCCGACGTATGTGAACGTCTCGCTCAGCCAGTGCTTAAATTGCCCCGGACGTATGTATATGTCTTTCAAAAATACAATCTTTTCTGTTCACTGCTAACCATAAAATTATTCCGAAGACTTTGGAATGCAATAAAATGACATTGACAGTGTGTGTGTGTGTATTTGCGAAGGATTTACTTATTTTAGCAGATATTCTTATATACTCCTTTTCTCCCCCCACACTGAAAAAATTTCTCCCTCATACGCGTGCATACGTGCAAAACCGGGACTTTGGGGAGCGAATCGCGTAACTTTTAATAGACAATCACGGGATTAATTGAAAACCGTTCAAATGATCAAGGTGAGTGTTAATTTTTGTACACAATTCTGTAATGACAAGCCCGTGGGGGGCACTGGTAATTACTAAACTTGTTCTTTTCTTAGTATTGTTAAAAATTAATTATAAAATATATTGTGAAGTATTGATACATTTATAGGTTTATTATGTGAGTGTAAATGTTTTTATATTGCTTCAATAAATTAATAATTTTTTTAATAATCTTTTGTTTTTGAATTTTCAATATGCTCGCGTCCCCCTCCTTGAATTATCACTCCCATTTAGGGGGGCGTGCCCCACAGTTTGAGAAGCACTGTTCTCCGTTCTTGATCTTCAGTTCATTATAACTAATGTCAAAACTTCTGTAAATATCATTGCAATACGGGAAAAAATAAAATAAAAGCAATGAAATTAAAGAAGAAATATCAACAACGAGAACACAACATTCTAAGTATACTTATTTTAATATAATTCGAATGATTTGTTTTATTTGATCAGCGTTTTATTTTGCATGATGATGTTTCTTTTATGTTTTTATTATATAGTGTCAAATAATGGTGGATATACATTTTAAAATTTTACTTGATATTTTGAGGAAATGGGCTTTAAGAAATTTTCTCCATTTTATGAAAACTTATTTGAAAGGTTTTGTATTCAAGTAATATTGTTAACACTTCAAATTTGAAGGCAAGAATATGATGTCTGTCATATAAGTTTGAAAATTCATTCTATATTATTAAAATAGTTATTGAAGAACTCCATTTGCTTCTTATCCAGATTAAATGTCAGTTGTATTGATTGTATTAAATAAGGTAATATCCTAATGTTCATACTTTAGTGTAGCTGAAGTTTCCAATTATTTACTTATGGAAATCTAAAAAGCAAACACCTGGACATTTTAATATATGTTATGATACCATTCAATAAATTCAAACTGCATACATAAAAAGTTGCAATGTATTTCAATGTTTTAGAACAAAATAAATGAAGTTCTTTTTCATTAATTATTTACTGTGATATATTAGCTTCACATAAAAATATAATAAAACGGTTCCAAAGCATTCATAAGACATTAATATGTATGTGTATAAGCCAATGCTTAAAAGAAAAATATTTTGACAACTGAAAGCTTTTAAAAAATATTCTTAAAAAAATTACGATTGTACAATAAGTTTTTGTCTGCATGTACTTTATAATATAACATCCAAATAATTTGAAGCACCCAATGAAAAACTAGTCAGCATTTCGGCTTCAAAGCTTAAATCACATTTTGAAAGCAGGAATGCTTCTTTGAGCATAACAAAACAGTGAAATTAATTAAAATTAAGTTTAATTCTTTATGAAATAAATGTAATGCTCCAAATTGTACTAAAAATGTAATGAATCATTACAAAATGTATTGAAAATAAATGAAGCGTTACGTTTGTTCCAAAAACGCGGTTTTATGGTACAAAATAAGATTACGAGTGTTGCTCGTTAGCCTTTTTTTCCCTTCTATTTTTTTTCGCGTTGATTAAAATAGAGCAATTTTGAGATTTTTTAACGAGTATAATTCCAGATAGGTAAGGGCGGATGTAGAGGGAGTTGGAAGATTACAGCCCTCCTTTGCTAGTTTGTTTGCCATTTCATTGCCATAAAGTTCGATGTGAGATGGATCCACTGAAAATGAATATCATGGAAGCGATATATGTTTCAGTTTGTATAAGATGGAGACACTGGTTTTGTCGCCAACAATAAACCATTTGTAAAGGTGTTGAAGTGAACTACGGCTATCGGAGAGAATCCAAAGATCACCGTAATTCTTCTTAGATAGAATGGCCTCAAGTCCCGCGTCAATCGCTATTAGTTCACTTCTGAAATCTGAGCAGAAATCTGGATTGCGATTTTTCAGGGACAATTTTTCCTGGAGAGTTTCGATATAGATACCACTACCGGTCTGGTTAGATATTCTACTACCATCAGTATAAATTTTGATTGCACCATTGGGCATGCTGTTAATGATCTCCAGTGTTAAATGTCTGAGATGGCTTGAGACAAAATTTTTCTTAGTGACAGGTAAACTTAAGTTGAAATGGAAATACACCCTGGAGAGTCCCTCCGAAGGATTCAAGCTACATTGTAGAGAAGAGGCTCTATTTCTCCAGAAGGAAAATTCTCGGACACAACTTGGCTGAAGAGGCTGTTTTTCTTTAGTCTTTGCCCATTTCCCCAGTTATTCAGGTACTTTGACATTTGGTTTTGTTGCCGAAGCTAGAAAGTTTGTTAAAGTATTTGACCAATCCAGTATGTCTACGACCTTATAATATATTTCATAAAACTATGGATTAATTTTTTCTGCTTCTGCCCTTAAATTTCTTATTAATTTTTTTTTTGTTAAATTCCCAAAAATTCTAAAAAAACATTAATTTTGAATTGAAATTTTTTTAGAAAAAGTACTAAACATGTTAGAGTTAATTCCATGTACAGTTTTACAAAAAATACATTTCAGAACATAAAAAAAATTTTGAAACCCATACTTCAATTATCAAAAAAACCTTAGATAAAGCCTATGAAAAAAACTTTAACATGGAGAAATATGAATTTGAAGTTTTCTTTTGATGAATAGTATGATATAATATTCATCGAAGAGTCTGAAATTTTTATGAAATGTTAATTAGTTTATTTAAAACTGCTTTCCATAAGAAATTGAAAAAATGTAGAACAATTAAACTGTATACTGCCATAATGAATATATAGAAGAAAACGAATGAAAGATCAATATTTCATAAAACTTTATCTAAATGATTATGGGAAAAAAAAGAAATACACACACTTCAGAACTAATTCCATGCTCAGTTTGACAACTCAAATAATGCACAACATGTACAAAATATGTTTATGCCTTTATTTTTTATTTCAATCATTTTAAAAGCCTTCGCATGTTAAATATTGTACAAGAATGAAAACAAAATCAACTAACCATTAATAGGTTAAATATATCAATATCAAGGAATTGCATCTGTGCTCATATTTGAGTAAATAAATATCTTCAAATATTTTAAAAATAATTATGTTGAATTTCACATACATGGGATATAGAAATATCACCGAAAACAAATATATAAAATTGGTTTTGCTATTCTAGCGAATTAGATTATTAATTATCTGAGTTATCAAAATGTGATTTAGTATTTGTGCTTGAGGAGAATTCGTTTTGAAGTTTTAATTTCATTCATAATAATATCATAAAAAGCATGCACAACTTTTAAATCTTAACTAAATTCATTTGCTCTTCCCCAAAAACAATACACAAACTAGAATTTTGCATGAATTGCACTATTATTTCTTGAAATAATTTGTTATTGTATATATAATTCTACATATTTTAGATTCATTTACACTTGGTAGAAAAATAATTGATTCATTTTTTATCAGGCTCTTTTCTAGCAGATGATCTGAAATGAGGGCGTGGCGGTTTTTTTTTAGTCTGCTGTCCAACTACAAATGTTGCTCCATAACTTGATAAATTGCAGGTAAGGCTTTGAAATTTTGCTGGAATGCTTATAAAGATTCGAGGTATCAAATAAGTCAATAAAAATTTTCGATAGTTTTAGCACTTTTTGAATACCAAGTCACCTTAAGAGTTTTTATTATCACATTTTTGGTGTACAGCAGCATTTCTCAAACCGTGGGGGCACCCCCCTAGGGGCATAATAACTCTACGAGGGGTGGGGGCGAGCATATTGAAAAGTCGAAAATAAAAGGTATTTTAAAAGTTATTAGTTTACTGAAAGTAAACAAACAAAATACATTTTGATATAATAAAAAAAGGAAACTCACATTTACACTGGTATAATTTTCAAACAAGGATTTATCTTCCTTAAATTGCCATGCTAAACCTTTTCATCATTTTTGTTTTCTTTTGCCAGGTAAAATTATCCAGTTACTTGGATTCATCCTGAAAGGCAGTTAACCTCATCCTACCATTTAATTTTTGTTCAAATAGTTTTAAAGTTTCTTCCTCAGACGATTCCTTTTCTATTTTTATTGTTAGACCTAAAAAATTGTCAATTTCCCAAATTTTACGTAATTGAAATTTTACTTCAATTACAATTTTATTATTTATAAAACACTAATCTAGCAATAAATCTGATATTTTCCTAGAATTATTTATTCCTTTTTCTAAATCCACCTTATGGTTTTCAACACAAAATATAGTTTTCATTTATCACCCTTAGTCATCGTACTGAGACTGCAGAAAGATCCCTCCTATAAACCTTAATCTCTTTATTGCTTTGAGAAAGACATAAATCTGAATGAGTCACGTGGTATGTTTAATAAGCTTTTCAATAGAAACATTGGAAGTCAAGTTAGCATTGTTATGCTTTACCCTATCATTAATATCATTTCACCATCCTCTCTGATGTCTTTGTGCTAATTGTGACCTTGGCTTCATCAGATATTTTTCCTTTGGTTCCTATGTCCAAGTGTATAAACTAACAATGTTCCTTTCATTTTGGAAGGTCATGCGTTCATCTAAATTTTTACAAATCGTGACCTCATATATACAAGATCCATTGTGAGTCAGCCAGTGGTAGTATGGGATAGTAAATAAACTACATATTTGAAGAACCAGTAGTGTAAGCATGCACCCTCACAAAACCCTGCACCGCAGAAGGGCGGAGTTCTAGGGGCTAAAACCTAACTGCTGCAAGTACTGGCCTTTGTAAAGTCCCAGCAGGGCCCCAAACTTGATTTATTTAAGGGTTCCATACATACTGAGAAATCTTGTTTCTCACCGTCGATCACCTCATTTCAATTGAGTTCGAGCTAGTAGACACTGGTTGATTTCTGCTTTATTTTATTAATTATCATTTATCCATTTCGTTCTGCACGTTTAGAAAATAAATCGATTAAAATTAGAGATTTTCTTATCTTTACAAAGTTGAATCCTAGTCTACTGTGCAGATTTAAATGCAGACCTTTAAACATTTATGACATCTCCTTTTCACTTTTAATTGTTATTTCTAATGCTAGAATGATTCTGTGAAAGTGCTTCTGACTTACAAAATAAACAATTATATTTAATTTAGCTTATTGTTGTGGTCAGATATTACAGTTGAATGGTTTTGTAACTTTCTTCTTGAGATTCATAGAAGTATAAATTTTGTTTTTAGTTTGGTGGCATATCAGGTAGGACAGTACCAGGACCTTTGGGTCCAGAAGCCGAGTATTAACCACTTCACCAAAGTGATCTGCCATGGTGCAGGTTGTTACTGGCTTATGTATATGATACCCACTACACCACTCACTATCAGAGTCAATTGGATAGGTAGACAGATGATGTATTTGTTATATCAAGCCTGTTTTTGTAACGTCGCTAGTTGTGACGGCTTTTGCTGGTTCGTCGACTGTGGCTGACGGCAGTTGCCTCGTTCGTGTGACGGTAGTTCATCTTGTGATGAAAGCGAAGATTGTGCCACTGTGCGACGGCTTTTTGGTTGCATTTGCGGTGGATAGATGGCGCCACGACAGTTCAAGTTGCGTTTTATAGCATGTTCGTAGGGTCACCAATGGAAGTGGCCTTATCGGACAGAATCGGGCAGGGCCTTTGGGTCAGGCAGGTAACAACTACACCCAAATGATCACCCATGGGTGGAGGTTATTTACTTATTGTCTGAATGTTCGTTACAGTTTCATTACAATAAATTTAGAATTTTCTGGACATTCGACGTTGTTTTATAAAAATTCTTCCTCAGAACTGATTTTCAATTATATTTTCTTTACGATTATATTAAATAATATCTTCTGAAATTAATTTCAATGTAGGAACACAAGTTGTATGGTGTAGTCTACAAATTAAACTTTCAAGGCTCGTGTATTTAATTTCTGGCTCATCCTTATAAATGAGTAACTCATATTTTGAAGAATTTTAACAGGTTCAAGTTAAGCAGTTTATTCTTGACTATTAATTATGAGATCTTCACTACCAAATCGATTCAAAGTAAATTTATACTTTTCATAGTCCTCTTTAGTTAATACAAACCCTTTAATAGTATTTATTTCTCCTCCATTAAACCTTTTCAAATAAGCAAATCTTTGCACTTCATAGTAAACAACCATTTTTCATGTGGCTGGCTTTGGGTGACTCAAATCTCAATGTAAACTAGATCCCAAAAACTCATTTATATTGGCTTTGAAAAATTTTACAATTTCAGTTCAGAACCATTTAGTTCTCATTATTAGAACTATAAAATGATTTATCGAGTGTCATTTCCATTTAAAATCTAGTATTTTCTTTAATAAATCTGGATATTCTTATTAATAACCATTTAATAAGACTTTTGGAATGAATGCTTTGCTGAAACTTCCCACTTTTCAAGCTCTTCCAAATTTATATGATATTTCAATCTTTTAATTCCCCTTTAAATTATTTTGTTATCGATAATTGTTCTTTACAATCAATTAAATTTACAATTTTATCTTCATAAGAAATATATAGATTAATATTTTATTATTTTCACTTTTTGTTATTAGTTTAATCATTAAAATCTAATAGTTTTTCTTTTACTCTTTTAACGTCTTCTACTTTCTTTCCCATTTTATAAAAATATATAACTGCCTACCTGATTTCTGTAGATTCAAGCTTAAATTAAAGCTTCACGTTGGGGGGCGCCAAAATATTATAATTCCTTATTCTTTAATTCCATTGGTATTTAGGCGATCATATATCCGTTATATTTTTAAAATCCAATGATTTAGTCCTGTGGTTTTCAAACTGTGTTTCACGGAACCCTGGGGTTCCACAAGGCATACTCAGGGATTCCATGAGTAACAATAAAAAATTTAAGAAAAAATAAATATATGTGCAAAAGGATATTCACGTTCTCTATGAAGTTTGCACAGTTACAAGTATCTGAAACTCACCCCCCCCAATACATAAAAATTTAAAATTTTTATTTAGACATAATAACTTAATTTGGCAACACTTTTTAAACTTTAGTTATCAATATAATAAAAGAATATTATAACCTTGTATATTTATATATACGTTTTCCTCCTACTAGATTGTGAATATTCTATTGTTTTTTATTTCGGTTTTCACGTGATAACTATACACTTGTTAGTTTGCACAATGTCTTGCAAAACGATAAATAATTTTCTAATGAAAAATTCACCTTTTTACATTTGTAGAAAATGACACCCATAATGAAGGAAAGGGAACAAAACATATCAACAGAGTTAATGTTAAAATCTAAACTAATGTAAGAACAGCTTCTAAAGTTTAGGTTGCAAATTCTCATCCAAAATACACGGAATTTCTCCCACAGCTATAAACATTTTAATGCCATTCAGAACATTGTGCTTAAGTGAAATATATTTCGCAACGTATAAATGGCTACAAAAATAAAGTACAAACACAAATTAAATTCAGAATATATAATGCAATTGCATTTAATCTCAATGGATCAAGACTTCGACAATTTGTGTAAAATATACAAACAAATTTTCTGAGTTTCTAAATATAAAGCATGGGCAGGTGACACTTGAACCACAAATTAATATAATAAATGAGTAAATTACATTTGAAAAATTAAATTAAATTTTTTAATATTAAATGAAGTACTTTTTAAGTGCTTTAACATATAGTGCCTTTAACATGTTGATCTCTCTACTTTTAATACCATTTTGAAACATATTCTTCAAAGTATGTGTATGAAATGGGGGTCCACGAAAACACCTTCAAGTTCTAGGGGTTCTGTGAGTTGTGAAAAAGTTTGAAGACCACTGCTCTAAGTGTACATACACCACAGCTTGAGACCCATTGGAGTGTTATTCTATTACTAGAAAATTTCACTATGTTTTTCTTAGATTATGGTCCACCACGAAAAGATACGGTAGATACCTGGAAACTATCAACATCTGAGAACAGTTAATATTTCGTTAGCCTATAACAGGAATCAACGTGCCATTTTTTTCAGTAAGAGTGTTTAAAGAGGTACACAGACGTGCCGTCAAATAATTTTGACTTGTGATCAGAGGCGCACACAAGGGGGAGGGTCCTCGGGTCCGGACACCCCCCAAAGTCCTTGATTTTTTTTCGATTGACTATAATTCCATGTATGTAGTACGTAAAATATAATTGAATGTTTATTATTAATAATTTATTTTATTAATTAATGTTAATTATTCATTCAATAATTAATTTTTTACTGTTTTTTTGTTACCGAAAATCGACAAAATCAAAAGAATATGTTGGGCGGTGTATTGAAGCATAACACGAGAATAGTGGACTTTCAAACCATGACCCCTCCTCCTTGAAAAATTTTTGTGTGCGCTAATTGCTTGTGATTATGGGAAAATAATAATAAATACTAACAACACAAAACACTCTATTTACTACAAAATTATACCTTTTGCACTTTATAGTATAAATGTTTTAGTTATATACGTAAATTCAAATTAAAGTAACATTAGTGTGACTTCTGTTGTTGCAGATTAAAGGACAGATAACGTATATTAGGATTTTAAGATGTTACTCTTTGTGGAATACATGCTGAACTCGGATTTTCAACATAAACAAATGTAAAAATGAAAAAAAGATCGAAACTTTTAAATGTATATGATGAAATGCGAGAGTAGCATTATCTTTTTTACTTCCCAATAAAAACGAAATTATCAAAAAAATCCTCAAATTTTTCATTCAATGTATTCTTATAATTAATTACTCAATAAACATTTTGTTGTTGTTGTAGTACATATTATTTAATTTAACATTGAAAAACATCATCATAAACTATTTATTACTTAGTGTTTTATTGATAAGTAAAATTCTTTTTAAAAAAAAGAAAAGAAAAGGAAGGTTGAGAATTACAGTCTTAAGGGTTCCGTGTTTCGAAAAGTTTGAAGACCACTGAAATCAACAGTAATAATATTGTATCAATTTAATAGGGAGAGAAAGTACTTTAAAATCATTCAATCTCTAAAGATGAGAGAGAAGACTCGACAGCACTAAATGCTTTTATTCAACCCAGTACCAGTGGCGTTACAAGGGAGGGGCTTGGGGACCTGTGAGCGATTCTAGAACAAAAATTAAATTGCAACTTTTTCTCTTTTGATTGCTTAAATCGAAAGTAATACTGAAGATTGCTTAGAATACTGGATAATTATTTAAAACATAGTATATATGCATTTGTATTCAAATATAAATTCCTTTAAATAGGCTTTGAAAGGTGTGTGGAATTATGGAAGATTTATGCAGTAAAATAAATTATTGTTTAAAAAAACTTAAATAAAAACCCTTTTATAGTTAATAGAACTAAGTTGTAACTTAATATTTTAATCGCCAAATCTGGAATTAGTCACCAAATCTGGAAATGCAATCTGAAATTAGTCACCCAATGCGGGATGGGATCTGGAAATGGGAAATCGTTAATCATGATGGTCCTGATCAGGACAATGTAACAGCCTTACTTAATTATTGTATTGTCATTGGTTTTGAAAAAGTGAGCAAAATTTTGAATTCATATGATCTTTTAAAATGGGTAAAAATAAAGTTTAAAGATTCCGTTACACATAAATGAAATTTTTAAAAGTGTTAAAAAAAAGGGAATTTTTAAAAAATAACGTATATTACAGAGGAATTAAATTTTAATTTATACTATTGCATTTGAACTTTAAGGGATACGAAAAGTAAATCCTTTTTTTATGTTTAGTATTGTTGTACAATAATGTACCCAATTATTAAGATAGCAATTATTCAGTCAAAAAACGGCATTGTTAATGCAACAATATAACTATTCAACACTGAGCAGTATTTTTGTGTTTGGCCATTTGAATTATTGTTTCTGAGGACTAAGCATCTTTGTGAATCTGCAATATATATATTATTTTTAATTTGTGATTTATATTAATTACATTTGAGGAGTGAGAAGATGGGTTGCGGATTTCTGAAGAGGCTCATCTACAACATGTAAGTAATACAACGACGTTTTTTGTACATTATTACAGTTCATTGCATTAATTTTGATGCGATAAATATTTTAATTCTACGTTTGATGTAAGGGAATATGTGACTTCGTTTCTATAAATTGTAAACTTAGTGATTTACTAAATGGATTTTAGAACTTTGCTGAACCAGAAGATATCTAACAATTTATGATTTATTTCCGAAAAATAGGTAGATGTGGCAATTTCTTGAAAGTATAAAATAATGTTGAATTTTGTTCGCCCAAGATGAAAAAGATAAATTTTATAACCTAAATTAGGATAAAATGTAGCGAATGGTAAAAAAATATCAGTGCAACTTTTCAGAATCACTTAAATAAAGCTGAAAATGAAGATAAATTGAGTATAATGATGGTAGATTACAGCTTTTACTTGTCTAAATTTAAAAATAAAGATTGTTTTCTTATTTATTTGTGTATGAAACTAAGATTAATTTTAGAAAACTAATTTTCTTGAAATCTATAAGACGTTTAAAAATTTATTAGACACTTTTGAATAGAGACTCTTTCAAATAGACACTTGGGGAAAACATTTTCTTCTCAATTGTCTTCATCAAAAGCACACAATAAACAAAGTTCGATGTAAATTTGATTTTTAAATTGTAACATAAATTATTTTTTACTATATTTCTTTAAAAAGGCTGCGATTTGTAAGTAACGTTTCCCAAGTAAAATATATTTCATAAATTCAAACAAATTTTAAGATACAAGGACAACACTTTACAAAATTTACAGTATTAAATGCAATACTAAAAGTAATAAACATTGCAGAACTCTTGCAGTAAAAATGCAGTACTAACAGTACTAAATTAATAGTACTACACACAGTAATAACTGTACAAAAATGACTGTTATATGATAGTACTTATAGTAGAAGAAACAACAATACTAAATATAGTACTTATAGTACATAAATAATAGTATTCATAGTATATATTTCCATAAAAGATTTAAACACTTATTCAGAATGTAGTGCTAAATTAGCAATGTGAAGTACTAATCAATTTGAAAAATACCTAGTTCTTAATTCTCTTAAAAATATTTTATTAAATGCAACTCGATCTAATGTAGAGAACTTCGCCTTTGCATATGTGAAGAAGCTCTAAGTGTATCATTCATTCTAAACACAAAAATGACGAATTATACTTGCAACCGTTTTTATCAAGTTCGGATTCCTGACGAGATTTTCTTTCCTTTGCAGCTGTTACAACTTGAAGAAACGACCCCCACCACATCCCATCATCGAGATCACCACCGTGGGGGACCTCTACGCTTACCTGGAGGCCGAAAGGAGGCGCTATGTGAGGGCCAAGCGCAACAACGAGCACCTCAATGAGAAGCGAATGCTATATGTGTTGAAGGTAAAGCCCTTTCACTTCGATTTCCGTTGAGGGCTACATTGTTGCGTTTGGTTTCCCGAAGTAACAAAGCGCTTTTTTACTGACATAAAATACATTAAGATATGCAAGTATCGGGTCATTGCAACCCAGTATGGAACATCAAGAGGATGTGATATAAAAAATGTCATTTCATTGCAACCCGTTACCACATCAAGAGGACTGTGATATAAAAATGTAATCTCATCGCAACCCGGTATGGAACATCAAGAAGGCTGTGACAAAAATGTAATCTTATCCCAACACGGTTTGAAACATCAAGAGGCTGTGACATAAAAAATAGTCTCATCGCAATCCGGTATTGAACATCAAAAGGGCTGTGATATAAAAAATATAATCTTGTTGCAACCCGTTACCAAACATTCAACCATCAAGAGGGCTGTGATATAAAAAAATGTAATCTCACTGATTCTGAGTTTAATAATGTGCAATGCATCCGTTTCTCAGAAATATCGCGGAAGTACATAAACAATCTCTTAGAGCTGACATGTCAAACTCATATGATATTGCGGGCCACTTGAACTATTTTATATTAAGTTGGAGGCCTCATGCTTTTAATGTTCTAAAAATTAATAAAGTATGATTTACAGAATGATTATATTTGTATTTATTAGACTTAATGCATTTTATATTACATATACACAGTCGTTTCACATTTCGTGTTCGTCTTGCAATCAAGGTATAAATATTTCAGATTTTTTTAATAAGAAAACACAATTGTTATAATGAGAAATAATGCCTAATATTTACTTTTTAGAAGATATTTGGCACCGTTTTTCACAAAATAAGTCATCAAAATTTAGTTGAATATATTGAGTGGATGAAATTTTTATAATTAATGTGATATATGTTGATCGGGTTAATCTTGACCTTTATAAATTTTTGTTATTTTTCATTTAAAAAAATGGTTGCTCACATAAATCAGGGTTACCGGACATATTGATAGTACGCGTAATAAACACAAACATTCTAGAAAAGCTATCTACAGATAAATATGCTTAAAAAATCTGGAATTTCAAATTTTATACATTTTTGCTTCAGCAAAGAATTGCATTGGATTGCAATTAACTCACTTTATAAGTTTTCCCCAACAATTTCAAACTTGATTGATAGAGGTGAAGGAAAAGTATGAAATTGTTACTTATATTTTTTAAAATTAGAAAATTTTTCGATCGATTCCATTTCTGACAATTTAATTTGTCAAGCATATTCCGTAAATTTTAATTTAGGTCATTAAATCAATAGATAACGCTAGGCAACAAAAAAAAACTTTTGTTTTGTCTCAGAAAGAAAAATATGTGATTCTGATAGCATTTCTTCTCCTGAATTCAAATATGATATCGATTTTTCTTCATCACACAAGGTTTTCGAGAGAAAGGCATTTATAATTTGAAACACTTGAACATTTTCTACATTCTTAAGTACACAATATTCGAACATTCGGACTCATCTAGAAATTAAGATATCACAATTTTATTTTATATTTCGCCTGTGGAGTATCCCTCTTGATGATCCAACAATAATCGTCCAGCATATTAGCATTCCATTTGCCTTGATATCTCTTTTCTATCGCTGAAATCTCCTGATGGAAGCGTTCTCCCTGCTCATCGCTCACAGCACCAAAATTTTCCGGGAAGAAATCTAAGTGCGAGTGCAGAAAGTGTATTTTTAATGACATATTACAGCCCAAATTTTTGTAAGATCATGAACAAAATCACGGAAATTTTGCCCCTTTAGATTTCCCAAAAAACTGAGTTAAAATTTTTTAAATGCTTGCCAAGCTGCTTTCTCCAGTGGATTTAATAGTTCATCAAACTTCTCATCATGCATTAGTGATCGTATTTGTGGACCCACAAATATCCCTTCCTTAATTTATGCCTCACTAAATTTTAGGATACTTCTGTTTTAAGTACATGAAACCAGAAGTATTGCCCATAGCTTTCACGAAATTCTTCATTAATCCTAGTTTGATATGTAACGGAGGTAGATACACATTTTTAGGATTACACAATGCGTCATGTTTCACATCCCCCCCCCCCCCAGGAATGAATGATTCGCGTTTAGGCTATTCTTTTCTGATGTAATGGTTTTTCCTGTCCCTACTGTCCCAAAGACACAAAAAACAACAGTACTTTGTGTAACCAAGCTGCAGACCGAGAATAAGTGCAATTACCTTCCAATCCCCACAAATATTCCATTCATGCACTGTATATTGAAGCTTTACCAATATAAATTGAAAATTTTCATATGTGTTACTTTCATACTACATAGAAATTGACGGGAATTTATTTCCATTATGCAGAAGCACTGCTTTTAAACTTGCTTTGGAGGAATCAATGAATAAGTGCCGTTCTATAGGGTTATGTTCAATACCAAATGTCTCCATAAGAGAAGAAATGTCATTACAAAACACTAAGCCATTTTCTTCAGAAAAGTAGTCTTTACTTTGAGAATGACGACTACGATAAGTACATATCTTTGTATTCTTTTGAAGAAGATTCCATCCTTTTAGCCGGGAACCAAGCATTTCAGACTGTTTTTTGGATAACTTTAAATTTCTTATGAGATCGTTAAGATCTTCATGAGTCAATAAATGAGGCTCAGATGAACAGCTTGGTTCTAAAGTTGTATCACCACAAACTGTTTCTTCTTCTTACTTACTTCTGTTGGAATCTGAGATCTCTTCATCTAATGTCACATATTCCGGAGACTTTGGTATGGGCAATTCTTCGCTGTGTGGAACTGGTCTCATAGCAGATTGCAAGTCTGGGTACACCACTGTATGTTTTGATTTTGGCGTAATTCCTTTAATGTTTGTTAAGCAGAAAAAAAAACAGTCAGAGGAGTGATCTTTGGGTTTCCTCCAAATCATAGGGATAGCAAATGGCCTGTGGCGCGTGCCATTCTTCCATGCAGTGAGAAGCCTACTATACGATAAACAACAGGTATGTGGGGCCCAGGTTCTTGTTTGGTCCTCCACTTTACACCCAAAATAAGTTCATAACACTTTTTTACTAATGGAGTAAGATTTCGCCTTTGGGACTTGAGCGTGACCTCACCACATATATAACATAAGTTATGATGATTTAAACAAGCTCTATGTATTTTGTAACTAACAACAAATTAAAAGGAATAAATTTGTAAATACATAACATACAACAATACAGACACATAGCACTCACAATTACGTGTTAACTGGTTCACTACTATCTCACAACTGACATCGTTCTAATGAATGCATGCTAGTCTAGACCATATTTGTGCCTGTCTGTTGTGTCTGGTGCCAAAGTGTCTGTACATGTCTGAACTTGCATAACAGTAGCAATGATACCATTTGAGTTAGCTCATGTGGTTCCATCACATTTATGCTCTAGGAATTTTTATTTTACAATGGACAAATGGTCATTTATTAAAAAAAATATTTAAGTACATTAATTGAAATTAAAATAAAAAAAACTGTTTGTGTAGGAGAAATTCCGAATACATATTTGAAAACAGGATAAAAACTGCATTAAGTATAACTAGTACTCATGAGACAAAAATTATGTTGACCAGTGTAATTTTCTAGCTTTCAAAGTGAAGCAAGTTTTTTTTTCAATTCCTGCTGTTAGCCTAATGATTCATAAAGTGGTCTGTATAGACCCCCAGGGGTCTATGACAACCTCCAAGGGGTCTACGTCAACCAAAAATTAATTTGGGGGTCCATGAGGTGTAAATGAAGGTCTATGATAGAGCCTCTCCTTAAACTAGACTGTGAATTTAATTTTAAAAATTTATAATCAAGTGGAAACCAAATTTTACCTTTTTTTTAACAGATTTATTTACTAAATTTATTGATGTTAATTTGCATTTATAGGGTGAAACCATAAATTTTATTCAAGCAAGAACAATTTCAGCTTTTCTTTCCCGAGTTAAGCTGAAGAATTATAATACTGGACGTTCTGAATTTTCTAAATTTGTCACAGTCAATATGTCAGAACGTTTTAACCTACATTCAGCATTTAAATGCCTTTTATTCAGATTTTGAGACTAGGTTTCAGAAAGCTTTGACAATGGCATTACCACAGTAGGCAATGAATTTATATGGTAATATAGAAAAAAAATGTCACATTACAATAGGAACTGATCGTAATAAGCACTAATGAAGATCCTTAAGTTCAGAAACGGATGCCAGCAATTCTGGCTTTAAAAAGTTAAACCTGCTATTTGTCCCAACTTTTGGAATATCGTGAGGAAGTTTTTCATTGCCTTTCCTAGTGTGAAGGAGTTTCAACGCGGTTTCCAATCTCTAAAACAAAAACAAAATAAAAACACAAAAGAAAACAAAAAAAAAACTGGACACTAACAGAGGAAATTTAAGGTTAAATCAGACAAGATTGATACCAAATGTTGAAAATTTGATATTGTAGTACTGGAGATTCATCCCCCCCATTAAAATCATTTGTTTGTTTTTTAATTAGTTTATTTAATAGCTTTATTTATTAATTAACTTTTAATTTAATTAATTAACATAAGCTTTTTAAATTTTAAACACTATACTTCATTACAGTTAGAAATTTAGATCTTTAAAAGTAGGAGTTGTAGTACCAGTTGTCAAAAAGACATTTAAGTTGATAAATTTGCAAAAATTCAATATTAATTAATCAGGGGTCTACCCCAAACCGAAAAACATGGCAAGGGGTCTATGACACAAAAAAGTTTGGGAACCTCTGTATTAGCCTCTCAAAACTATTTTCAGCTCAATGAAACATCGATGTGAAGCTGTAATAAGAAAATAAAGACTACCCCACTAAGCACTGATAAATCACTGCTATCATCAGTATTTAATGCAAAACGATAGTTTTCGCAGCATAACTTCTTTATGTTGCAAATATTTGAATTTTATTTTGTGTATTGAATTAAGTATTAAATAATCTTTAAAATGATATAAAAGATGTTGCATTTTGTGCAACGTACATTTTCTATAAGTATGCAAACTTAAAAAACATAACAATTTTAAAAAATGTCCACAATTTTGGCCACCACTGTATATATATATATATGTATAACTTATTGATATCAAAATCCTAGCATTACACATTCGATTGTGTTGAAAAGCATTCGTAAAACTCTTACCCCTTGATTTTAAAAGGACAAGACATGGATTTCTAAAATTAAAGAAGAATTTTCTTGAACGCTCCCGTAATCCCCTTCAACAAACTGTATTTCCGAGAAATTCATTTTTAGAGAAACTCTACTCAACAAAATAAACATGCTTGCCAAATTTTAAGTCTGAGTCTAATGATTCAAAAACTGAAACTTACAAATGCAGCACTTATTTTGGGACAAATTTTTCAAAGCAAGTATACCGGTATACCAAAAAGATTATTTTCTTCGTGATGAATTCACGATTCATTAGCTCGAGTCCTTACAAAAAGAAACTTGGTTTAAGAGTACTCGGAAACTGGATTTTTTGAACCATTTTGGAACTGATTGAAAGAGGAAAGGTGAAACTTTCTAAGTAAATTCTGGTGATTGATAGAGTAATACCTTGAAATCTCTGAAATACTTGAAACAAAATCATGAAATCATCAATATCAATAATCGTATAAAGTATTTAAATGTGCTAACTAATTAGGGAATCAGGAAGTATATATTTTGATGTTTTACTTTTCACAGAAAACTTAGAGCATATCCGTTGGAAATGTACAGAATAAATTTATTTTGATTTTCCATTATTTGTATATATGGCCCTTCAAGTGATTGCTAATATGAGTAGGTGCACTGATTGAATTTCTTGCTGTGTTATGTTATTTTTTTTTTGAATATTGTATGTTCTAAATCAGTTTCCAGGTTTTTTGATGTGTAACATCTTTACTCTCGGTTGCTGGATATTTGTTGGAGTAATTTCGTGAAAAGGGACGGAAATACGTAACAGGAAGTCGGGGGAAGCGCGCTCTGTTTGATTTGACCAATTCAGCGCCTTGGGGTGTCTCTTCGCTAGCCTCGCACGGGGTCCAACCCAATAAAAAAAATGAGATTGTATTCATCATGGGACCGACATGAATTTAGTCCATTGCAATCCTTTTTTTTAAGAAAAATTTTGATTGTTTTCTTTTGGAGCCAAACAAACACAAATCCCTTTGACTTTGGTTGCAATTTTGGGGTGTAACTTAGTACGCCTCATCGAGGAGCATTCTAAATTTGCAGCAGCTCGCAAAGCACTACGGATAATTTTCCCGTTTTTCATGTATTTCTTTGAAATGTAGGTAGCTTCATTCAGTATGAAAGTTGAGCTGGAGGCTAGATGAATTTAATTTGAGATGGATACCTTCACTATTGTGGAAGTGGGTATTTATGAGATTTAAAGAATTTGAGATCTCTTGTGGAGTGTATATTCAAAAACTGTACAGTGTTTAATCTGGAGAAAACTAAGCAGATTTCAGATACTATTCTGATTGGAATGAGAAAATATTTAGCTGGAAAGTTTTCAATTGCTGAAAAGATTGAAAATGATGATGACTAGTCAGAAATTTCAAAATTTGATGTATGATACTAGGGTAAACAATTTCGAGTGTATTCTATACGTAGTACTGCAAAAAATAAAGCAGATTTCGATTTCATTGGAACTGTAAATTAGATAATATTGTCAGGGGATTTAAAGATACATTTATTTTGAATAGGGTATAGATATTATAATGCTGCAGGAAGAAATTTGCAGCATTTTTTTAAGCTCAAGCCAGCTTCAGTGTATATATGAGGCCTTTGATATGCCCTCGTATCTCCACATTAATGGTTCGCTTACTAATCGTACTTTGGGTTTCATTTCATCTCAAATGGCAGAAGTTTCAATGAGATATGTTTCGGAAGATCCAGGTTTTGGATATATATATATATATATATCGCAGGATCATTTGTTCCATAAAAAAATCCCCAAAAGGAATAAATGTACACTCCTGAGGGAACACAGATAGTTACTGGAGTTTCATTAGAGTAAATAGGGGAGTTTTTATTAACATTTTTGAAAGAAAGTAACGCATGTCAAGTATTCGTAGATGCACCAAAAAGGCTTTTTGTAATGTAGTTGTAGAGTCTGCTAGATAAAATCCATTCCAAATTGTAAGGCAAAAAGGTATAAATATAATTGGAACGAGAAGCTGAAATTACTGAAGAAAATGTGAGAGGAGACTAGAATAATGCCTGAAATGAATGGCGATAAGGAAGGTATTTCAACTAGGAAAATCTCAGGTAGAGATTTTAAAGTAGAAATAAACTTTTCAAACTTTCTACTAACAAAAGATTTCTCAAATATAAATTGTAAAAAGGACAGTAATAAGTTATAGAGATTTGTGTACATTTTAAATAATAAATACAGAAAAGCATCAAAGCTTTCTATTATTTATAACAGTTTACAATTAACAGAGGATTCAGATGTTTTGTCAAGTGCTACATCAACAATGAAGCAAATTATGTAATGTCTTAAAATAGGAGACACATTAAAGGATCTTATAAAAGATAATATTAATGCAATACCAAAGCAAATGTTTCAATCTGATATTACTTTACAACAGTTCAAGAATTGTCAAGTGCATTGACAAAATCAAAAAGTATTTGTGCTCAGATGGTATGCATACAAAATTTTTAAACAATTTAGATCCTAAGTGCACTTTATGTTCTATTGTCCTTATTTAACAGGATATGGTCTTTCGAGGTTCCAACAATTTTTTGAAATAATCTTTTATTATAATAATTTTGATAGCATCTACAAGTATAATGTGTAGGATGATAGAGCGTATAGTAAAGAAAATATTGACATACTTTCTGGGAACAAAATGCCTGCTTTTCACCGCTTCGGCTGGCTTCTGTGAAAACTACTCAACACACGAACAGCTAATATTTTTGACTCAAGCAATTAAAGACGTCTTGAAGAAGGGTAAAATCCTTCTTGTTATCTTCTTTGATTTTAAATCAGCGTATGACTGATCATGGAAACTAAAATTGTACGAAAAGCTACATGTGTCTTAAAGAATAAGAAGATTTTCGCATGCCTAAGAAATTTGACACAACAGCACTTTTTTGCCGTTACATACAAAAGCGCTATTTCAAACTGTTAAGATAATCTTATCTAGTTTTAAGGCCTTGCAGAGTTACAAGTTCAAAATTGTTTGACACTAACATAAATAATCTGCCTCAAAATTCAATTATTTCCCAACTATAAAATATGCTAATTTCGTTAATGATTTGGTTATCCACTCATCTAGAAGTCATAAGAAAAAACCCTTCAAAGAAAAAAATTTAAAGAGACGTCATGGAAGATCTCTAAATGATGTAAGGACAATGAAATGGTAATCTTTCCCTTAACTCAACGAGAAAAATTATATTAATTTTTTATGTTTCAAACTGCAATAAATTATATTTTAACTGTAATTTTTCTAAATTTTTGGAACAAGAATCAAATCAGAAAAGAAGCTTGTTCTGAAACAAGAATTTAATGTTTTATTTTAAATGGATAAAAAAATCAGCAATTTTATTTTTTTCCAGAAGCATTAGTTTTTATATTTAATACAACTGTGGGGAATATTAATTTTTTTACATATGCACTTATATTTCCAAAATCTATACATATGTTTTTATTATAATATATATTAAAGAGAAAAGTTAATATAGATCAGGTGATAGGTAATAGAAAAATATAGATTTTAACTAAAACAATGAAAACAGTTTGAAGGAAAAAATAACTGTAAAAACAAGTAATATAAAAAATTCTTTTAAGTCAATCCCTACTTAGTTTAACAAAGAAAATTTTTATTTTAGTTACTTTTTTTAAATAGATACAATTGATATAAATATGTATTTGCATATGACACAGAACCGCAACATTAAGTGACAAAATAGAAAGCGATTTTCCATTTTCCTTTCTATATATGATGTTGGACTATTATTTTTGTTTGTTACTCTTTTTTCATTCAAAAATCACATTGTAAGAAATTAAGCCATCCCAGGTAAGAACCGAACCATGACCTTTGAATTTGAAGTTCATTGCGCTACAGGGACACACCGAGTAATTTTATTTTTTATGTATGGTGTTAAAGCATTATTTTTGTTTGAAACTATTTATTCATTTTTTAGTTAAATTAATGAATTAATATTTGAAAAAACTGTATTAACATCAAATGCATTCACTGCAAGTTTCAAGACATGCATCTGAACTGGAAAGCTTAAAAATTTGAACAAGATATATATATATATATATATATATATATAGGGGGAGAGCGAACTAATAGAATGAATTAAAAAAGAAGTATAAGTAGCAGTTTTTGCTGTAAAATAATAAAGTGCAACATCTTGGAATCCATTTTTATCACATATTTTCTGTCTTTACTTCGTATTAGGAGCATAGTTAGAATTAAAAATTGTTTTTGAAACAGAAGTGTTCACAGCTGAAATACAAAGAAGATAAGGAGTGCAAAATCATTCTCCATTTTTGCCGATATCGTACTAGATTTTCAATCTTAAAAAAGATTCAACATTCTTTTTTAATTAAACAAAATTATGAAATAGAATTAAATGTTCCCAATTACACGATGCAATTTAAAAATAAGGGGAAAAAAATGCTAGTCGTTAAAAGTATTTTGCAGCAATTATTTCTCAAAGTTCGAAACCCAAACTTGATTTTTTACAATTGACACAATAAAAATTTCGGTCTTAACTAGTTTTTCCTAAAGTGCCAAGCATTATTCCGTACGTTAAAAGCATACCAAAAGTACCGATGACAAGAGATCTATCCATAACATATATCTTCCATAAAGTCAGGCCATTGTCTTGTAACAATGCCTTCTTAAAGAAATTCATTTGATCTTGTTTTTCCGCTGTTTTGCGTGGTAAACACTGTATGTGGATTTTAACAAGATTTGCCTGTTCGTTTGAAGCAGTCCCTGAAAACATCAACTGTAATAGAAGAACCAGGTAAGATATTCCAGAAAGTGTGAAGAGCAAATATCCAGTAGTTTCATTTTTATGAAATGTTATTCTGTAAGCATCCCAAAATAAGCCAGATGTGTTGATGAGGATTGTAACGAAAGCCAGGAATGAAAATTCGGAATCCATGTCATTTAACTTCTTCACGATAATTTCATAATTATGATGCAATTTCTTAAATTCATTAGATGAACCGAATCTATGCATTTGAATTAGTAAACACTTAAAAACTTCACAAATACAGCTGCAAGTGAGACTATAATAAGTTACAAAGATAGATAAAGTAATGATTGCTATGATGTAAGCGATCGTTTCAACGAATAGGAGGAAAGAAACTAAATAAATATAACTCATAGGATGATCATCTGTTTTCCGAAATAATTTGTAGAACTTATTCCGAAATAACTCATTGTTCTTTGATATGCCAAAGAACAATATGAATCGAATAATTAGATTCATTTGTATAAAAATTAAAACTCCTGTTAAAAGATGTTTCTTTTCCTTAAGGTTACAATTTGGCAATTGCCTATAAATGCAACCAATTTCTTTTGAGATCTGTAACATTGCTCGTCGCTTCCGGTAAACTGATGTGTAAAAAACGGTGAACAAAAGCGATTGGAAAACGCGCATTACATCCATTTTAGTGTCCATTGTGAACAGCAGCTGCCAAATTGCGATAAAATTCTTGGAATACATAATACAGAAAATAAAATATTTCAACCAGTTTTCGCAACAGTGAACTAAACTTTCCCTTACATATTTTGCTTTACATTCTGAATTATTTTTCTTTTTGCTTTCGACCTTAGCTACCACTTTAATTCCAACCAAATACAGGATTCTAAACAATAATAAATATTCATTTAGCCAAGAATTATCAGGAGAGTTATGCACTCTGATTTTGTCTCGTACTTCAATTGGATGGTTCTTTGGCGACACATATTTTCTGAATTTTTCGACTACACTTAACTGGCTAAAGTTTTCTTCGTTATTCATTGAAGTTGTCTTGTTTTTTATTGTTAAGATCATTTTGTAAAGATAAGTTTTCTTATATAATCCTCTCTCTCTCTATATATAATTAAAGTGTTTAATTTATTTTAAAACATTTGAACAATAATTAGTTGACACAGTTTCCAGAATTTTGGTTGGTATTAACATCGTACACTGAAATATTTTCTTTAAGAAAAGGAAATACCGAATTATTAACTTACAGGGGCAAGTCCAGAACAGAATTGAAGTCAGACTAGACGGATGATGGTTATATTTTTATATTTATACTATTCAAAAGAGAATAAATGTTAAATAGGAATATATATATATATATATATAAATTCAGTATTACTTCAAACTAAAACTTATTCTATAGCAAAATTAAACATTTGTTACAAATCAACATAGTATCCAACAAGCTATTTGTAAAGCACAGAGAGAGAAATTAATTCTGTACTTTCAAAAAAAAAACATCATTAATAATTCATTCATTGCTTAAAAGGGTAATTTATTTAACTCTTTTCTACTTGAAGTCATAATATAATTTAAAATTACTTCTACATTTTACCTCTGTAGTTATACAACCCACTGATAAGCACTGATATCATGTCCTGCGTATTTTAAACAAAATATTAGTAAAATATTCATTCCTTTTAATAGCTTATTTAAAATATGAAAACTGAAATTCCATTTCTGAGAGGTCTTTGTATTTTTTAAAAAGTTTTGTAATATAAAAAATTGTTTAAACTTTTCATGGTACATCTTATGTTTAAAATGGATTATTATTATCATGGTTATTAAGAACATTTAAATATTAATATGAATCTGTGTACAGTTGTTGTTTCATAATTGTTCTGAGTCTTTTAATTCAGTCCTTTGCTTATGAAACAAACAATAATACATCATTGTAATTTGGTTATTTTCAATTCATTGCTATGGAAGCATATGGAAACATTAAAGTTTAAAGCAATTATTTGTCTGAATTACTTTTAACAGGAAGAACATACTTTTAAAATGGTGAATGGATGCTCAAAATCAACTTAACGTTTTAAGTAATCTATGAGTTTCAAGTACCTTTTGAAATATTTTAATGCAAAATATGTAAAATAGTAAAATAAAATTCAGGACTCTAATACCATCCAAAACCACTTATTGAACTAAAAGCAAATAATAATAATAATAAATAACAATAAACATAAAAAGAAGATAAAACAAGAATTTTCCAATTTCGTTAAGAAATTGTCGCAACAAAATATAAAAATTTTTATTACAAAAACTTGTTCAGTTATTACATATCTTCTATCAGCTTCCGCAAAGAATAGAATAGAGAAATGGCTTTAATTGGTCTTTCTTTTCCTTTGAATATTACATTATTATCCAGTTATATATAAAAGTTTAAATTATTTTTCTGTTCAACTGAACATTTAATTAATCAAGCAGAATATTGAAAAGGAACCCGTTACATGGAAAGCTACCTCAAATATTTTCTGCTCTAGTGTGGGCAATTAAAAGAAGGGAATTATCTTCTCTTCTCATAGAAGATCGTTGTTAAAAATCCGCCGCCAATAACTGCCAATAGATTTTAGTGACATTAATTCATACCAAAATAATCTAGATCCGAAATTTCAAACATTTTGGTTGAGCCTTAAGGAATTTTTCAATTAGCAAAAACTTTTTTTTTACTCTTCGATTTTCAAAATTTTTTAACAATGTACTAATTTCTAGGCGTGAAATGAAGAATTATGATTTCAATTGAAAAATGAATACTCCTTGGCTTTAATCCTTTTTTTTTGTTACCATTTACTTATTTCTATTCGCTTCGGATTTTTTCCCCATGACTACGTTAATATGAGCGATGATTAGTGCTTTGGCGATATTGAGTGGTAGTTGATGATGTGATTTTAGAAGATTCGTACGACGTATCTTACTAGCATAATCTTCTGTACGTTTGAACGCTATGAGATATTCAACGTTGGGTATCTTCAAAAAATATTCCACAGTTCCCCATTTGAGATTCATAAGTTCATGCGTTATGCCACTTCTGTTAAGTGTTATAACTCTCGGGTATGTCTGCATCGGTAACATTCGTTGTTGCATCAGTGGCATAAATAAACGTGTCTGCACTATCCCTATTCTAAATCGTCGATATGGTTATAGTATTTAAATCCCAGTCAGTCTGAAGAAAATGATTTGTGACAGGATGCAATCACTTCCTAATACTATTAACATGGGGTACAAAGAAAAGAAAAATGATCACTCTTGCGTAGATCATTACGTATCTTCAAACACTCAACGGGGGTAGGGGAAACTGGATAATTCGGACTCTGGATCGAAGAAATAATTATATTTTAGTAAAAAAAACCCCTTTTTTGAGCCATTCGAAGAAATGAAGGAAGAGAAAGGTATTTGAAAGAAAGAGAGAGAGAGAGAGAGAAGAGAGTCAAATTAAGATGGTTAACATATATTATCATGGATTGCGCGAAACCAGTTTAAATCTAAATACATAAGCAGCAAAACAAAAGTACAGTTGTACCAGATTCTAGTAAAAGACCTAATTGTTTTATATGACAGCGAATGCTGGATAATTAACAAAGAAGATCGAGAGAAACTGATGACTTTCGAGAGAAAAATCTGAAATTTTTTTTGGTGCAGTTACAGAAAACGGAACCTGGAGATTACGATGCAACCTTGAACTTAAATCGAAATACGTAGATCTCAACGCAGTCAAAATGATCAAGGCTTCCCAAATAAGGTGGCTGGGATGCGTATTTCGATATAGTAATGAAAATCCTGTTAAAAAAAATAATTTTCCTAACTCCAGAGGAAAAAAAGGAAAAGAATATGACCGAGAACAAGTTGCATGGATAAAGTAGGAAAGAGGTTAAAGTACTTGGGAATTAACCGAAGGAAGACTATAGCATCGAAATGATCAAGATGGTGTAAGTTGATTGAGACAGCCTTGGCTGGTAACCGGCTGTAGAGCTTAGAAAGAAGAAGAAGAAAAGGATAAAATTGATTTTTTTAAGGTTTTGGATAAAAATAAAGAAACGTACAATAAGAAAAGTAAAACCATTGTTATGTAAAAACTATAATTTTTTGATCAATTGGTTAATATCTTAAAAATGTGATATGAAAGGGTAAGGGGAATTTCAAAAGTGAATATATTTGGTCAGATATTGTAAGCTACTATAGATTATATGCTTATAGTGAATAGTGTGAGTGAATGCATATTAAGGTAACATGAAAACTATTGGCAACAGACCTCGTAATTTTGAGCCTCAGTCAAGTGGTGAAGACGAAACATAAGCTGGCACACCTCTCTCCAACCTACCACTCCACACCAACGGGAGGACTTTACCACAACAAATAAAATATTTATAAGCACCTGTTCACGGCGGATTTTCAGGGGTTTTAGGGATCGAACTCGAGACATGCCGGCTACGAGCTCGTTACAATGATCATTAAGCAACAGCAGTTATTATGTATAATGTTGAAGTTTAATGTTGATAAAAAAAAAGGTGAGCAGGAAAAAAGGACAAAGAAAAAGAGAACGAGGACAGATGATGTTGATGTATAATAAAAAATAAATTTTGTATAATAGAAATAAAATAAAAGTGAATAGTCTGATGTTTCCAGGGAAAAAAAATTGATAATTATTCACCGTGAAGCCTGGTACAACCTGGCCTAGTTAACATACATGATACTGGATCTATTATTATCAAACCAAGAGTACTGAGAGTGAACCGCGAGCTACAATCTTAATATAATTTGAACAGTATAACAAAAGTTCCAATTTTTTATAGATATTTTTTTAATGAGATTTTAGTTTGTTTTCTAGAAAGAAAAATAAGGAAGTACATATACTTTTAAAAACTTTTTTATTAAAAAATAATAACTTAATCCTATTATGTACATATAGCGCTTCCTGATTCATCGGTCGTAATGAGTTAAACTTATGACGGTCACAGGATAAATGTAATCACCTGTTCTAAATTGAATCAAAAACTTACTATAGACTTGTCATTCAACCATTAAAATTTCGACATAATTTTAAATTTAGTAATTGGTTGCAGATGCTTAAGTATTAAGCTTCTCCAAAAAATTTTTTAGAATTAAAAACACAATATCTAATATTATTCCTGTATTTTTAAATTAAGTTCATTTTGTTTACTTATGTGCGATATCTTTGTTGACATATACGTAATTTTTAAAAGAAATTTTCTCTATCCAAAAGTTGGCAACATTGACGCGAATAGGTTGGAAACACGTGATTGTATATCCTCTGACTCTGACGTAACATGAATTCAGCCAATTACCGAAAATAAAATTAAGCACCTTCAAAAAATAAATCTAGAGAATTAAAACAACTTAGAAATTATTTTTTATTCGCAATTTGAAGTAGACTCCTTCATGTCGATATTTCTACAAATACTTGCGTTTCCAAGTTCTTTTATTGGAGTATTTTTCTGGTAATATATCTCTATGTTGCTGGCATTTGGGTACTTTGTCAGTTCCCATTGGCAGGCCCCAAGGTTTTGCACCCTGAACCTCAGTCTCACTAGCCCACCACTGGTGCAGGCAGAAACATTGGCTCTGGTTTCTCTCGAAGGTTTTCTGTGACAAAGGTTTGTACAACATCTGGTTCTCGAACCCCCTCGCCACCTTTTCCTCTTTTGATATGACCCGCCGCCGTCTGCTGAGGCGCCAGTCTTTTAAGACAGACTGATACTGCCTATGGACGCGCACAGTAAATTCATGCTCAAAACATTGTGTTGTCCGTCACACCTTTGTTGACAGTCCAAAAGTCAGACAAAGGACAATGATGCAAAAGCCACCTGCTCTCCAGATGTCACACTCGCCATGTATAGAGGTGCTCTCCATTCCTTGTGAAGGCGTCACAAGGGCTTCGACAACCTCTCCTTCCAAAGACTTTGTGTAACTGACTTCGAGATAAGTTGTGTGCATATAAGATTATGATTTACTACGCATCTTGTACCGAATTGTATGAAACAGATTCGAAAACAATTCCCGGGACATTCGTCAAAAGCTGTGTCAGCACAAATTTAAAGTTGTTTTGGAAAACTGCACAGCGCTCGAAACTGTTTATTTTGTGATTGGCTTGTTGGGTCAAATTAGGTGACACCAACATCTCCTAGATAGTAGAGCGTTGATGACACGTGCGGCTCCTCTGAATATTCCACTGTGCATCTTTTCGATACTAGATGGCAGCACTAATGAAAAATATTCCACTTATTTTTTGATTTCGTGGAATGTATTTCAGAAAATCAAAGATAATCGTTAATAGGTCATGCTTGGAGAAAAGAATAAAAAAAGGATAGCTGCAGGATAAATGAAAAAATGCGAGTCTTTAAATATGTAAGAAATTGCACAAAATTTTATCGGCATTACGAAACACAGTCTAACTAAAAGAAAAAAGATAATTTAAAAATATTTTTAGTACATACATAATGCTTTATTATTTAAGAATTTCGAGAAAAAAAAATATCACTAGATATTTGTATTCATTTGCTTTGTCGTTTAAGTAACAAAAAATTTTCCTAAAAATATCACATTTTCGAATACTTTTTTTAATAATCATTACTAATTTATTAATTGCTTTAATTTTAAAATTGAAATTAAGAAATAAGATAAATTATGGAAGATGTTGAGAGATTTCTTTTAAAAAAGAAAAAATTCCAATGGGATAAAAAACTTACACTGATTATTTGAGTAAAACGTAATTCGAACTAAAATAAAATGTCATTAAAAGATATATGAACTTGAACGTAAGAAGAAAATGTGAATGCTTCTGGAAAATACACATGTATGTGAAGATAAAGGGGAGTTATGAAATGATTTAAAAGAAAATATAAAATTAAATTAACTTTAGATGCATAAATCTCATGTAATTGTGTCGAAAAACATAAAAAATTTAGATGAAACATTTTCATTTAAAATATTTTATTTTCTGCTTATCAAAATTATCAAATGTTACTTTTCGAAGAGAGCAAAGGACGTATGTATGTGACCTATTCACAAAGGATTTCTTATCGAGACAATTTTTTTCCCCCTATGAGTTTTGTTTTGTAATATTTCGCATCAACTGGGAGAAGAATTTATGACGGTTGATTTTGCTAAACTTTGTAGAATGGAGAACTTTATCATTACGTAGAAATAATCCAATGATCTCGAGGTTTGGTAAGGTAATATCAGATGATAGCACGTGAAATCAGTTTAGATTATATGTGTTTTAATTCATGTTCCTTAAATTTAATCCTTATTAAATTTTTAACCTAAATTATATACATTTTATGTCTCATAGATGGCACTACGAGACAGGGGTCATTAAAACCCCATCTGTTTAATCTATATAATCCAATTAATCTGAAAAGTGACGCCAGCTCAGGACTAATATTTCTGCCCCCCCCCCTTCAAATTTCAAGTCCTCTCTCACAATCAATTCAATTTTCGCCTGTTGTCCTTCTGCCGAAAGAGTTGCGCTCCTGTGTGTAAATTAGAGAATTCTATCCACTGGCGTATCTAATCCTAAGTGTATCAAAAATCTCTTGGGTCCCTTTAAAAAATAAAATGGATTACTTACACTGGAATTACGTCAAGTTTGGAAAAATTAAATATAGGGAGGACAAAAAGATTTTGCGTCTCAGTTCGATCGTTAGAAAAGACTTTTGGAAGAGCAGCGTGTCACGGAGAGAAAAATCGAAACACGATGCGGAAGAAATTTCATTTGGACAGGGTGCAGGTACGGATAGTCACGCTCTTTTATGGGTCGAGCAACCGAAGAGAGATGTAAACAAAATTTAAAAACCCAAAAAGAGAGAAAAAAGAATGCATATCATAATTTAAAATAAAATTTTTTGAGATAATATGCACGAATACTTTGAGCGAAGAAATTAAATGGGAGGTACGATTATTTGGAAAATAACATCGTTCAATTCAGACAGACCAGATCGCGAGGTGAAACAAAATTCGACGAACATTTTGACTGAAACTGAAACAAATTAATGAAGGAAAAGGGTTATCCTTTTTAAACGTGATTTCAGTTGGGGAAAAAAAAACGAAAAAGTCTCAAAACGAAAACTGCAAATTAGCATCGGTGCTAAAAGTGGCCATTCGTGTTGCCATCTGATGGGAAAGTAGAGAAACAAGATTATTTAAAAAAAAAAAGGTTAACATTAAAAGAAGATTTAAAAATTAAACATAAAATTTGAAAACTTTCTAATAACCCTGAGCATTTTGTAGAAGGCCAGTGCAATTTAAATCCATTGAAGATCAAAGTCCTTACGTTGGTGTTGTGTAAAAGTTTACTTCAGTGTGTGTAGCAATATACTCACCCTACACTCGCTAATTTCCGATAAATTAAAGCGTCTCCCCCCCTCTCCTCGTATGCTGTATACCCACAACAAATAAAATTACTTTTTTTCCTTCCCAGTGCTGCAATTTCAATGACCAGCAATACGCAAACACGCTGCAATATACATATATATATATATATATATAGAGAGAGAGAGAGAGAAGTTTCTTTTTTATTTTCTGTAATGCTCACATCTTATACAAGCAATTTGATTCAAATTAACGTTACAAATTTAATTAGTATTAAATTTGATAAATAATAATAAAATCATTTAAAAATGATAATGTGAGGTAAACTCTTTATCGTCTTGCTGTTCTCGAAAATTGCAGAAATACTGCACTTCGATGTTTGCTTTTAATCTTCTACTTAAAAATGTAATGCGTTTATTTCAGGTGTTAAAGCAAACTCTATATGTTTTGTTGAGTTTGTTAACTGTACATCTAAAAATATTTTACAAACTGAACTAATTTAATAAGACCAAAGAAAACTTATCCTATGTAAAACGTCATAAAAAATTTAGCATATTCAATTTCATTACACAGAGTAATTGCTTTCTTTGAATTTGAGTAATTTCTTAAAATTCTCTCCGGTGCGTCCGCATCGAATTTATTTGTTGTGATCATGAAAGACTCAGCCGACTCTTTCATAAAAAAGCTATTTCAAACATTAATAAAAAAAAGGGCACAAATTCGATATACGGACTTTTTTTGGCAGTTTTTTTGGCGCCCTTTTCGGGCGATTCTGCGCCAGATTCTGTCTACCCTGATTCCCTGTTTTCCGGTCCGGGTCGGGTTCCAAGGGGTTTTTCGTTTTATGACGAATTTTCCAATTAGAGCAGTAATGTTTTTGAGGGGGGGGGGGGCTTGGAATTCTCTCTCAGACACCCTTCTTTTCAACTTGGAATTTCAACTGTTCAGACATAGATATTTCCGGACAAGAACTCACTGCCTTATTTCCAATTATTTCTTAATATTTATAAAGAAAACTTGTTTAATATTAATTAATTAATCATAATTATTTATTATTTATTAATAATGTATCATATTTATTTAATATTAAAATTTTTATAAAAATTAGTTATTTAATATTTATTAAAGTTTATTTTTAATTATTGATTAGGTTGAATATTCTTTCATTATTAGGTTGTATTTCAATTCTTTTATTATTATTACCTTATTTCTTATTCATATTACTTATTAATATTTCTTTTTAATTACTGAAAAATTATTTAATTATTGCTTAGGTTGACTTAATTCTGTCATTATTAGGAAATATATTCTTTTATTATTAACATTCATTTTTACTTATTGATAAATTATTCCAATTATAGATTAGGCTGACTATCAATTTTTACATTATTATTATTAATTTACAAAGAGATTAATTTAAATTTTAAAAACTTTGTTATTTTATATACCTTTAAATATTGTAACCTGTTCCCTCTAACCATGGGACTATTTGTGCAGTGTTTATCCAAGTATAAGAAAGTTCTGTCAGAAACAGTTCCTGTTTTATTTTCTAGCAGAAAGGCCACATTTGGAGAGAAAAAGGGAGTATTTAATCTTGATTTTGTTTATGAAATATGTAGGGATAGGAAACTATTTTTAGATTTTGCAAGAAAAACTCATCTGATTAAATTAGAATTTTTTACTGAAATTTTAATGTTCTGATGAAGTTTGAGAAGAAAAATTCTATTTTAGATGGTTAATCATAGATTAGTAGGAATTCCAGAAATAACAAGATATGTGGTTCAACTAAAACCATACATCATGGCTTGTAGTTCAACTAAAACCATACATCTTGACTTGTGGTTCAGTTGCAGCAAACTAAAATTAAATGAGATTTTTCGTCTCACTTATCATTTGATCATGGGAACCAGAACAAAACAGACCAAAGCTTATTTCTATTTATCTTCTGGTACAGTTGCAGATTGGGGGCAATTTGTCATTGAAGTTATTCTATATTATGCAGAAGTCGACAAATCGAATTCAGAGGGAAGCAGTATACAACAGATCTTGTGAGATTCTAGTCAACATTTTAAAGGAATGGATAGAGCCTGGAACTATGTTTTTTCCAACAAATGGAAGGCATTTAAAAATTTATTACAAGAAGGTTTGATCATTTGACGTTAAATCATAGCCTTCATTTTGTAAATCCAGTAACGAATTGCCACACAAATACCATAGAAGGCACTTGAAAGCATGTTACAGATTCACTCCCTACCTGCAATAGAAAAATAGATTTAAAATTTCATTTATTGCTGTATATAAGTTTAGAAAATGAAGCAAATAGCAGGGAGTGGATTGTTTCAATAAGTTTTTAAAAATTGTTAGGGACATCAACTGGGCTGAGAGGGGCTTAGGTCAAATTCTTTAAAAGGGGAATTTAATCAAGATTTTTTATCACATCTATCTTGCTGACAAGTGATGAACTTTGGCCATTGTGTGACAATTTTTTATACATAAAGTGCTGCAAGGTAAGTTAATTCTATTTATATTATTTTTTCAATGTAAGCAAGAAAGATTCTTCTTATATTTAATTTATGACTTTAATTTTAATGTTAATTTGCTTTAATATGTTAAATTTTAATGTTTCTCTTTTAGGCTTGGTGATAAATAGAACAATTTTTCATTACTATTCTGAATCACTTAAAAAAATAGATTTTTTATTCTTAAATTCAATGCAGTATTGCTAAAATAATTATTACTATTTACATTAGTTCTATAAAAAATTTGTCCTTTCACTACTTTTTAGTTTAATTTATGTAGGAAAAAATATTACATGTTCATTTTTATGCTTCTATTAAAGTTAGAAAGAATCCCCCCCCCACCACATTAATTTT
>BMAO01029417.1:0-25793 GCA_019973975.1 Trichonephila clavata | reverse complement strand
ATTGTTAAAAAAGAATTTCGATGCAATTGCATACTGATCCATATCACAGCAAATTGTTCTGATCAGGATACCGCAATTATTGAAATTTATCTATGTATATGTAAGGATAATAATTAATTAGATCTAAAAATCCCCATTTACCACTTAACTTTTATTTTCCGCAACATCTTCGAGTCTTAAATGAAACACCCAATTGTTTCTCAAAAAAGATATTCCAAACATAACATTTTAATCCCAGCTCATTAAATTTAACAGTCTCCATATGCACGCTACCACCTTTCACTTTCAAATCAAAAACATAAACTAAAAAGAGTTTTTTAACAGTTATGAACATAAGTATTCAGTCCAATTAAAAATCTTTACTTGGCGTCCATTTTCTCTCTGCGAAAGATGTGTCGATTGCTCGCTGAATAAACAGTTTTTTACAAAAGCTTGATGTTGACTTGAAACATTACAAAACTAAAGGAGGAAAGTGATTCACTCATCACGATATCTCCTGAATTCTTAGACCTAAAGACTTGAAATTTTCCAGGCATGTTTATTCTGTTGAGTTGATGTTGATTTTGTCCACTAAAAATGGGTTTTGTGGAAATCTACTTTAGAGCAGAGCCAGCCTTCTACAAAGGGGCCCGGATGCAAGAAACCACTTAGGGCCCTAATTTTTTCTAAGTAAAATATATATATATTATATCAATACGAACACGCAAGAACTCGTTCGAGTCTTGTTGCCACTGAAGACCCGCCGTATAGACGGGGTCGAGGTTCAATGTCTCCATTTTGGTGTGGTATGGGGGGGCTAGGTTGTCCTCATCACTCGACCAAGGTTCAAAATTACGAGGTCTGTCAAAATGGCCTTCGTGTTGCACAGTAAGACGTTAATATAACTTTGTTTTGCTCGTCCAGCTCCAGTCACAAAAGTTACTTCTATAAAAAAATAACTTACTATAAAAAAATCATTATATTTATATTATTTCTTTTATGTTTAATATTTTCTTTTCAAAATTTACATATGTAATAATGATTGAAATTTGGTCCTAATGGGAAATATCAAGGGAACATTCCGTTTGGATACTGTTGTACGTCGTTACTTTTGTATTATCTTTAATTTCGGTAGATTTCATTTCCTAATGCAGAAATGATTTATTCGCGTGGTCTGTGCGCTAAATGTTTCACAATTCTATTTCACGAATTTTTTTAATTCTGTTTACATGATATATTAGCCCAAAATCGCATATTTACTTAATATGGTTAAATTTTTTTTAAAAAATGTCCATTATGGGTGTTCCTATTGTTTCTTGTGGGTTCCACAGAGTAGAGGATTAGCACATGCTATAAAAAGTCGAATCTTTGAAATAGCAATTTTAGTTTACTAAGCTACGTTCGGAACTGTGATTTTTATTTATTTACTAATTTTTTGCAAAAGCATATAATGAATGGTGTTTTTTATATTTAGTGTCATCCCAATTAGAATGAATATAGAAGATTGTTTTAAGAATATTATTATAATAAAAAGCAATTTAAATTGTTTTAAATTAAGAATTTTTATTTCCCAAAAGAGAGAGTGACAGATTTTAAAACATTCTCCTTTTATAGAAAATGTTTATATATCATATTTTCCCTCTTTATATAGTTTGGACTTCTGTACAGAGACTAAACTACGATTTTTGAAACATTCACAATTGACAAACATATGAGACAATTTACCAATTGTCTCATATTACACAAACAAGTAGTTAAAAATATTTATATAATTGGCTATATTACTAATAAATAGATCATTTAAACTCTAAATGAGTTATTTTTTGAGTTAGTGGGGGATAGGCCCCACGTTGAGAAACACTGTTTTAAATTGATAAATATACTGATTGCCTAATATGAGAAGCAAAAATACGTGAGTATAGTTTAGAATTAGGACGGTTATATTCATGAACAGTCCATGTGCCCTGTATAGTAGCTGTTCTTTAAATTTGATTCTTAGTGACATGGCAAAAGCATTCTTAGAAGTCTGTAATTTTTTTTAATATACTCCAAAAGCATTTTTTCTCCTTCAACTTTTTGATGGCTTTCAGATATGGACACATTATCTATTGAATCCGAAATCTCTGAAAAAATTGATTTCACCAAAAATATTGACAAATTTGCTTCTCAAAAAGCTATACAAGTTATTTTATCATTAAATTTTCAGTAGTCTTCGTGATTTATATACTTTTCTTTTCACGAGATTTATGCTTTAGTTCTTTCTTTTTTATTAAATTAAATTTTCTGAGTAAATACTGTTGATTTGCTTTTCTAATTACAAAATGTCTATTTTTATTTCAAAGGTAATATTTTTGCTTGTTTAATATTTTGTTAAAAGGTTTTGCCGCAATCATAACCCTTTAGCTGACCAAAAAATAAAGTTTTGCTCTTCAAATTTTTTGCATTTTTATATTAATGTTTTACTTTTTAATACAGGTAGATAAGTTTACAATTTGAAAATACATAAGTATTAAATAAGTAATTGTATATGTAAGCATTGTGTGTGTGAAATAAGGAATTAAATATAAAAGTATAATTAGTACCATAAAATCCGGCGTATAACTCGCACTTTTAACACACAAAATAAAATCGAGATTTAGGGGTGCTCATTATCAGGGGCGGCTCTAGGGCCAGACATACCCCCCTGTCTGGGGCGGCATTTGGACCGAATTTGAAAATACTTTTTGATATATTTTAAGGAAAATTGGGAATTGGGCATTTCATTTAATGTATCATATTTCCTTATTTTATAATCTATATGTTTATCGTCAGGTTTTTTTAATGTTGTAGTCTGAAGAGTTCGAGGCGGAAATGTACGTTAAATTGTGAAATTGGATGTTTTCACAACCTTCTCTAGTCAAAAAAGAGAGCCCAATTGATATTCCTGAACTTATTTCAACTTTATAATTTGCACCAAATCTTGTTATTACATTAAGAGCTTCGCTTTTTTTTGCCAATAAGCGCAACAAGAAGTGTTTTTCAAAATTAAAACTAATAAAAAATTTCTTAGAATCCACAATTTTCTTCTTTAAAATAGATTAAATGGTTTTGCTTTATTGTCTACCGAATATGAATTAACTAAACAAACTGATTTTAAAAAATTGATTTAAAAGTTTTCAGAATTAAAATTTAGAAAAAAAATGTAATTTGTTTGTTTGTTTTGCTTTATTTTTGAGTTTTAGTTATTTTATTGTGATGCCTTTTGTTCGTAAGAATTATTCTTAAAATGGTGTATCTATGTGAGCATAAATACACAATTTATCTTTTTGAAAAATAATTTTTTTACTTTGAGGAGAGGGGCGGCATTTTCCATTCTTGTCCGAGGCGGCGAAACTGCTAGAGCCGGCCCTGTCATTATATGCGGGGTGTAAAAATATGAGAGCTTTAAAGTTAAAAAATAATGATTCTAGAAAAAAATAAGACTTCTACATAGATCGAAATACTCTTTATTTAAGAAAAAAAAAACGACATTCTTAATAAAATTAAGGGGAAGGGGGGTTGTAGTTCTAGAAGTATACCACTTTTTAAAAAAAATATTTGGAATAATACCTGAAATAAATAACTTCAAAACAAAAGAGCATAGCACACGTACATTTCAGGTTTCTTAAAAAAAAAAGAGGTGCGCGTTATACGGGAAATATACCTAAAAATCAACAAAAAAAAAAAAAAGAAAAAAAAGAAAAAAAAAAGAATACAGCCTTGAAAGTATATGTGCACGTTATACGCCGGATATTTTACGGTATTTAAATATATAAGCATTAGTCAAAATATGAAAAATTCTCTAAAGAGGCGGCACATTAGGTCTTCGCATGTGGGCGGCCGATTCCCTAGGATCGGCCCTGCATACTCCTTGCAAACTTAGTATAATTTTGTGAGGCAAACATACATTTTAAAATCTACCTCTGATCTCCTACGAAATCTCCCAAATATTTTGATAAATAATTTTCAAATGTAGATATTAACGAAACATGTAGAAAGAAATATTTCGAAGGAATAAATAAATGTTCTAATGAAATAAATTATTAGAAATTCGAATACAAAGAATTTACTTAATTTATAATAAATAAATATGTCACACTATCTTTATTTTGCAGATGCTATTACTATCTTGATTTTTTATTTTCAACTTTATCATATACACAGAGACAAAAATTCTTTACCCAAATTAAAAGTTTTAATTTTTTTAATGAAATTAATCTCTTTTTGGACTAAAGGCAAAATTGATAACGACATAGGAGAAAAAAACATTACAATTAAAAATTTCGAAAAAAAAAAACCTGTTTAATATTAATGGTCCTTTACTTACTCACTTGCGTTTAAATTTTAATCAGTTGAAGCTAAATCAATTATTTCTTTAATGATGCTACTAAGACAGTGCTTTTACAACTTTTAATGCTTGCGACCCAATTTTCAATCATAATTTTCATCGCGCCCCTTTCACACAATAAAATTGTATTGAGTGCAATAAAAATGCTCTTTGACGTTAAAGCTACAATACACGATTTTAATCATAAACTGTACAAACTATCAAGATAAATATTAAATTCTGTATATGACAAGCCTACATGAATCACTGGTAATTTTTAAACTTGTTCTTAATTTAGAAGTGTGAATGGTATCTGACTACCCTAAAAATTGTGAATTTCCTTAAAATTGACAATTTTTTTATGATTTTATTTTATAGGTCATCTTTTTAGCTTTATAAAAATACCAAATTTATTATTTTCTGTTCACTAGAACAAAAACTATAAATGTTTTAGTAAGAGAAGATGCCATTACATTGAGCAAGATATGTCATACTTTAAAACGCGTTTTACTCGAAATGTGTTTTTTTAAATGCTCAAACGGAGCCAGCGAGAGATTGCTCAAAAAATTTTGAAAAAAATTAACTGAAATGTTTTGTGTATGTTCTGTTTTATAGTAGAAGTGTTTTAACCTTCTGATTTATTAATCACCGTTTTATTACAAAATTTACAGTCCCTTAAGTGTTATATATCACTGCTTTTTTTTAAGAAATTTCATATAACAAAAAAATAAAGTGCTATTTTTTGTAAAACATATAATACCTCTCATCCTGAGGTCACTTCGAAAATGAATAAGATAGCAATACATCAGAATTGAAAAACTGAATATTTGTTTATAAACTTTTGGTACAGAATTGAAGCAAGCACTGAACATTCGGAACAGTAACGGGAAATTTGGGATAATGTACAATCAAGTTCAAAGGAAATTATTAAAGGAATTAAACACGAGAAAGAAAAAATGTATTAATCCTTCTTTTTAACAACCCCCAAATTAAAAAAAAAAAAAGGAGGAAGAAAACTTATACATTTTTCTTCATTAAAGTAAAATTTTCAGGAAAAATCAATCCCATTTTTTAAAACAAATATTTAATTTGTATATCTCAATGCATCAAATTCAAATTTTTATTTCAAGAAACTATAATTCAATGAAAGAAAACAGCCACTATCATGTAGTAATAATAATATATTCTTATTATTAGAAATCTTATTTTTTTAAAAAAAGAATTCTGTAAGAAAAAAAAAATTTTTTTTTCTTCAAAACCTATATCAAAACCTTGTTTTTACTGGAATATGTGTTCCAAGCAAAATATACATTAAGGTATTTTGAAAATTTATCATTATTTTCCTGCCATTAATAATTAATTTTGAAGTACTGAAAACTTATTTTAAAATTATCTCTACTCAATATAGCTAAAAAAAAATACATAATAATACTGTTTCATGAAATTTACTTTAAAAAATTTTTTTTTAAAAAAAGTACATAAATACTACTGATGATTGAAATGATTATAATGCTATACTTTTTAATAATTTTTAAAAAAAAATTTCAGTTTTATACTACAGAATTTTAAGTTTAATCACACGTTTTAAGCATAGCTGAAATGTGAATCTTATTGTGAACAATGGTTATAATGAATTTTCAGCAAAGTAAGAACAGAACTCTGAAAAATAAATTATACCCTTTATATATTAGCTAAATCACAATATAAACATAATTTTGGACTGTTTTTTAACTGAAAAATTATATGGAATTCAAGTCAATTTTTGTTTAGCATAAGCTGAAAATAATTTTAATTCTAAACATTATTTAAAAGGCAATGCATCTAATTCCTACCATTTTATAACAGTCAATATGATATAGATAAATATAAAACACAATTTTCTTTCTTTATGAATAATATACATATATAATTATTATACTATATATCAATATTTTTCTAGTTATGTTTCTTAGAATCTGTTTTCTATCATTTAGCTTTGTGGGTAGTATAATTTTGTCTTATTATTTTTTTTTCATTTTATTATACTATATATATATATAAGAATATTGCTCTAAATGAAAATATGATTTAATTTCAGCTGCAAAAGTTAAAAGGATTTTGTAACAATAATCCTCAAGTGTCTGCTTAGAAAAAATTTGCTAAACCTGATTCAAATGTAATAAGGATTAATAAAAATTTACTAAAAATTGCAAATAATCAAAAATATATCAATAAACTAAAATATTTTACTCTTCTATTTTAAGTTTACAATATAGTTACAGTTCTACATTTGTTTTTCCAGTTTCACTTAATATTTTTAAAAATTTAATCTTAATTCTTATTTTATAAACATACCATATTTCTAATGTGTGTGAACTTGTATACAACAAATAAACAATGAAAACCTATTTATATCTTAAAATTCAAACAAAAATTGAAAAAACATTGAAATTGTTCAGTAGTAAAGTTATAAACAATAAACGCACAATATTTATAATAGGTTAGATGCACACATACTCAACACACCATATCCAAAAAATACAATACATTGCACTTTTTTTTCTAATTACGTTGAAAGTAGCCAATAATTCATAGAGAGCCAAATATAGCAACCCCAAAACAGAGGAATTTGAATTCCAAGGCTGTAAAAAGTAGGAATAGGTGCTGCCAACGAAATTGCGCATTACACGTCCGGCCTTGTTTGTTCCTTTTATCTATCAGACTTGTCTATTAGATATTCTTACTTCTGACTGCGCCGTGAGAAATAAGTGGTAGGAGAGTTCGGTTCTTCCGCAACATAGTATAGTCTGAAATATAATTACATTTTTTTAGGGTGAATTCACACAAAAAATGAGTTTTTAATCTCAGTCTTGGGCTTATTTTGCATAAAATTTTTTGAAACAGTCCTAGAATAATATTTTCAGTGTAAATGAAGAAAACACTCAATATTTGCCACTTGCAATAGGTATAGAATCACCTCTCCTCTTTTTTTCGTATTTCAAATCAGCAGATAACAATCTTTTGCTGCTCGTTTCATTTCATTCATTCAATATATGCGTCATCTCGGGAAATCTTCAATATCATGGGCTGGGACTTACCACCGCCAAATTCTCTTCTCTAGTCAAAGGTCGATTGCCAAGGCGTATCCTTGAGAGGAATCGGTTTTCAGTAACCATATGCGATACATTTCTCCTCACGGGATAGCTTCACGTAGTAATACACTGCATTTCTGATATTCGGCTTCTGTTCACTGCTAACAGAAGCCGAATATCAGAAATGCAGATTCTTCGGCTAATGTTTTCTGGAAATATTACCAGTGTATTTTCAGCAGTTGTTTTAACGATTTCTCGAATTCACTTCGAAAAAATTGTTTTAAACAAAATCACGTTTTCATTTACGTTTTCATTCAGGACTCAAGGATATGGATCTGAAAAGATCCTCCATCCCCTATCTGAAGTTTTAGTGACCTTGGATGTTGTTGGGCCTTGTATGGTAGATCGAAAGTTCATGATAGTTAAAAGGCTGGAATCTGATTGGACGGCAAGACTAGGCAGTGGGGTTGCGACAGCTGACGCACTCCTGAGGTTTCGGCGGGAAAAAAATGATGCTGGTAGCAACTGGAGTATGTAGTGGACTTTATGGTTGAAGTAGCAGCATGGATATTGGCTATGACAATGAGTGAGACACCTCTCTGATTGGCTACCCTGAGAGTTGTGGTAATGAATTTAGAGTAAAAGGGGACTTCCTCGGTGGGTGCAGCAAAAAGATAGAAAAATTAGAAATAAATTAAAAAATAGCAAATGAGAAATTTTAAGAAAAAATATTTATTGAAAAAATAAAAATTTAGAAATACATTCATCACCGGTGAATTTGTAAATTTAATGTTAAGGGGGGGGGGGGAGTTATAGGAGTCTAGGAGAATTCTCCTTGGCTTTTTAATATTATCTGAAAGGTGATAGTTTTGAATACTAATTAAGTTGCTATTGTTAATGGCAGATAGATAATTAAAAAAATTTTTTGTCAATATTTTGAATGAATTTTTTAAATGGCGGTATTTTTAGGCATTCATATATATGAGATTTTTTAGTGTATCTGCCACCATTACAAATGTTTCTAATAATGGAATTTTGTACAACTTCGAGAATTTTAATATTACTATTTGCTGCATAGCCCCACACAGGGCAAGCGTGACTGAGGATGGGACGCAAAATAGAGGTGTAGAGAAGTACCTTATTTGTTCTAGTCATCGCAGAATTCCGGCAAATTAAGGGATAAATTGATCTAAGAATGATCCGGAATTTATTTCTTGGATGTAAAATGTGTTGTTTCCAAATGAGTTTTTTTTATCTAAAATTACAACTAAGTGTTTAGTGGACTGAGACCATTGGAGTGGTGTGGAATACAGAGTTGGCGGTGTGCATGATTTAATTCTCCTGGTAAATAGAACTGCGATAGTTTTTTCTACATTAATTTTTATTTTCCAGTCATTGAAGAATTTTTCCAGGAGAGTTAAATGTTTATTTAAAGCTAGTGTGATTGTGTCGTGATTTTTGAAACAGGCCATAATGACTGTGTCGTCTGCGTAAAGGTTAATCATTGTTTGTGGATGTGAAGGCATGTTATTAATGTAGAGATTAAATAATATTGGTCCCAGTAGGGACCCTGTGGACGACCAATATTAATGTAGTGTTTTTCCGATAGTGTGCTGTTGACTCTGACTTGGTAGAATCTATTAACAACGTATGAATTTACAATGTGAATAAGAGAAGGAGGAAAATTACATTTAATAAGTTTATAAATGAGCCCACTAATCCGGACACGGTCAAAAGCCTTCTGAATATCCAGAAAAACAGCCCCAGAGGATCTGCCTCTCTGAAATCCCGAAGTGATTTTTTCCGTAAGCCTGAGTAGTGGGTGGTTAGTAGAAAGTTGTTTGGTGAAGCCATATTGATTTGGGTTAGCAATTTGAAGGTCCGAAACGTGGGTCTGAATTCTATTTAAAATTACATATTCTGTCACCTTTCTGAGGGTAGGAAGTAGAGAAATTGGCCTGTAACTAGTTTAATCAAAATCAGATTTAAAAACACTTTATGTATTTGTCAATTAAGGTAAATTTTAAGTTTTTTTTTCAAAGCAAGGAAATATTATTATTTATATACGAAGGTAAATTATATTTTATTTTTACAAATACAAGACACAAATATCAAATTATTCGTGGTTTTAATATTTTGCCTGTACTAAGGAAATTAATTATTTATCTAATCCAGAAATTTCATATATATCTTGTTATTCTAAATCTATTATTTGTTTTATCTCTATCATTATCTTAATTTCTAAAGGATATCTAATTTATAAATTAAGATAATGATAGATATAAAACATATAATACAAGGGGTGATCAAATGAAAAGGTACGAAACGACATAAAAATGAAACAGTTAAATATTTGCATATTTCGCCAAGGGAGAATGTAGCGAGGCATCTCGGGATGCCATTGGAGACTCTGACTGGGATCGGATCATGCGCGGGTGCCCGCATGCGCAGGAGAGAGCAAAGGCTCTTATAAAAAGCGGCGTCCAAATGATGCGAGCACAGAATTACTCGAGCACAGAAAAAGTATTAACTCCGATGTGTACTGTGAGACACTCCGATGCCTACGCAGGCCCATCAAGAACAAAAGACCGGGGCTGCTCACGAAGGGTGTGGTTCTGCTCCATGATAACGCGCGTTCACACGTCTCCAGAGTCACACAAATGGAACTAGAGAAGTTCCAATGGGAGACGTTGGACCATCCGTCCTACAGTCCGGACATGTCACCCTGCGATTTCCATGTGTTTGGTCCACTGAAGAAACACCTGAATGGAAAGCGCTTCAACTCGGACGACGTACTCAAGGACACTGTGAAGGACTGGGTCTCGTCACAGCCACAGGAATTCTGGGAACAAGGAATCCTGCGGCTTGTTCATCAGTGGGATCGTTGTGCTCAGGCCTATGGTGTATATTTTGAATAAAGTCTATATTTGTACCCACCGTGTCGTTTCGTACCTTTTCATTTGATCACCCCTTGTAGTAATAATATATAATGATATCACTCGTGTTTTTCAAAATATTCCTTTACTTTACTGAATTTTCCACCATTATATTTATTCAGAACTGATTTATTATACTTAACGAAGATTATTTCATACTGAGTTTTTTCCCCCAATGTAATAGTTAAAAGATAGGAAGAGAATATATACTTGCAGTAAGGTATTTTATTTCGCACATTTCCTTATTTTTCTCCTTTTTTTCGTTTATATTTTTTCGAAAAAATAGTAATTTACAAAAAATTATTGATACTGCATAAGTTAGTGAATAGTATAAGAAATTCATTTCTTCTCCACATAATAAAATCCCTTAAGTAAATATAATGAAAATAAATCCTAAATTATCCACATAAAAAAATCAAGAATTCTTAACAACTGATACATCACGACTCTTAGGAGAATGGGATTTTTTAAAAAGGGGTGACTGTAAAATGATGTCTTATCTGTACCACTAGAATTAACAAAAAATCGATTCAATTAACAGTTCATTAGGGGTATAAATATATTTATCTTAAATTAACATATCAAAAATTTGGCATTTTTTATAAAACCAAGTAACACGAATTAAAAATAAAACCTGTAGAATTTGCTAATGCCTTTTTGGAATTTCTTTATTCCTTATAGTCCTACATGATTTTTTTATTATTATTGTATCAACTTAAGAAAAATTTTATTAAAAAACTTGAATCATTTAGTAAAACACTTTTACATACATTTGTGTTATATAAGATTTTATGTACAAGAAAGATGTGTGTATTCTATTTCTAAACAAGATATATAAGATGTGAATATTCTTTTCAATAAAAATGAGTTATTTCCATTTTGTATAATTTATTTTTCAATATTTGAACCATGTACAATTGCAATTACACCACAAATTATAATTGGCATGGTTTAAATATTCATGCAAAAATTAAAATAGAATTTGCATTCAGAAAATGATGAAGTGTCAAAATTTATGTGATCCTAAATTCATTGTTTTCTAATAAAAGTTAATAAACATTTAAAAACTTGCAAATCTCAAAAACTCTCAAAACTATGTTCAGAATATTTTATTATTACTAAGAGTTGAACATTGTATCAATTGCGAAATTTCAGAGTGTGAAAATGTTAGGAAAAAAGAATGTGTTTAACTTTGTGTTAATGTGTGTTAACTTTTCTCCTTGCAAAACAAGAATAAATGTTTTAATTAACACGCTTTAGAATTTTTCAGAGATTACAGCCATTTTTTAAAAAAATGATAGCATTAAATTTAGATTTGCTTATAAAGACCATAGCCAATAAAATATGATTAATAGCATTTGGTTAATTTCAGAACTTAAAATAAGAATAAGAAGTAAAAAATAACAATTTTATTAAAAGTGATTTTTTTTTTTAAAAAAAGGTAAATTTTTTATTAAAAAAATTATTTTAATTGTAAATTTTTTTTAGTGTAAAATATCATATGTAGCATGTCACATTCAATTCTGTCATGTAATATCTAGGTACTTAAGTACCATTGAATTTTGAGAGCAATTTATAAAATTTGTTATACTTAACTTTATACCAATCAGAATTCCTTTATTCTCTTGATTATTACTACTTAGAAATATCAGCAACATTTTAAATTTTATTACCGAAAAAAAAAAAAGAACCCAGATATTTTTATTTAATTTTTTAATATGCATATATTCATAAGAAAATAATATGCTATTTTTAATTTTTAAGAGGACACTTCTTTTTTGAGCTCCATAATAATCAAATTTATATTATTTGTAGACTCCTACATTTCTTCGCATATTCTAAGAAAAAAATAAATTCTTAGTGTCTATCTTTAATTTGACACTTTTTTTTTTTTTACTAAATTCTATTTTTTTTTTTTTGCAGAGTTTTTTTGATGAAGTTATTAATTCCAGTGTATGAAGAAAGTTAAAAATTCGTTAATTAAGTCATCACACAAATACTTTTATCTGCTAAACATAATTATTACAAAAATACGCCACCAATCCGGTATAGTGATTAGCGACGCTGACAGCGATGCCGCAGGCCCTGGGTTCGAATCCGGAGCAGACATGGACGTTTGTAAAGGTATAGTACCTTTGCGGCATGGGGTTACTTTAAATAGCCGTCGAGACGCAAATCCTCTCTTGAGGTTGGTGGATAGGGAAGAGAGGTGGGAGGCCCCTGACTACCCCTTGGATGTTCTCCCTCAAAATTGGGGTGGAACTGAACCAAAACGTACTGTCACCTGAATGGTGCTCAAAGCTGCGGGTAACCACAGGCGTACATCTACCCTTTTGCTACTTTCTTGGGCCTCGATCTGACATCGTCAGACAGGTGGCATTAGTAACAACAGCAACGTTACAAAAGTATATTAACAAACTTAGCAAAAAGTGCTTAAAATGCTTTAGTGCTATTTATTTATTTTACTATTCATTTTATGTTAGTAGATACAAAATACTATGTTTAATCTAAATATTTTGAAATTCTAAATCGTCTGTGTTTCTTACGTATGCTTTAAAATATGATTTTTAAAATTTTTATAATTTTGTTTCCCTTTTAATAGTGGCTGCGGTAACCTAGTGAACGTCCTCCCGTTGGTGTGGTGTGATAGTTAGGAGAGGGGGGGGGGTGCCAGCTCCGGTGTCGTCCGCGTCACTTGACCATGGTTCAAAATTACGCGGACCGTCCCCAAAAGCCCTCGTGTAGTTGAGCAGTGGGACGTTAATATTCACTCACTCTCTCACGCGGTAACCTAGTGATTATGGTCACGAACTCGATGCCGGAATGTAGCGGGTTCGAGTTCTGGTACAACAGAAAACACACCGTGTAGAGAAGGCCGATATACATTAAATTTGTAGAGACTCAGTGTTTTCCAATTGTTGTGGTGTGGTAAAGGGGGTTATACCAGTATATGTGTCGTCCTTGGCTCTTGATCGAGGCTCAAAATTACGAAATCTTTTGCCAACAACCCTTTTGTTGCTTTACTGTGCGCCGTTAATGTAATCCTTTCATTGTCTTGACTTTTTACACATTTTAATTAGTTTTTTTTTAAAATCCTGTATACAAATGAATAAGTATAGCTAAAATCACAAAGGAAAATTTTTTGAAGTATTCCTTCATGGTTATACTTGAAAAAAATTTATTATAAAAATTCAGTCACAATGATGTAAACTCTTATAAAAAATATAGCTTTTGTAAGAAACAAAATCAAGTATATAATTTTTTTAAACCCCTTGTACGATCTGGAAGTCAAGCTAGATGCGTGTGGACGAAAGTTCTTCCAGTACTGATGCAGCGCTGCTAATAATTTCTTTAAACTAACATCCTAACGGCTACTCAGGTTCGATTATTTAATTTAATCTGCATCATGATAGTGGCTAGTACTTAAAATGAGTTATTGAGACAATGCAACACTAATGACATTACTCGCTTTTAAATTTAAATTAAGTTTGTTATTACAAATTGAACACATTACGAAATTAAGATTAAACAAATTACAAACAGTTAAAATTCCACTTATCTGAAACGGAAGCGAGGTGATGGGAGGCCGGCATGGTGCACGAAGTTTCCTGTATTCTCGGAATCAAATTGTCATTGTTGATATCAAAATCTGCCGAGAATTGTCTCGGCTCCTGCTTTTTAAGTGAGGGCAAATTACCCCTTTTTGCATCCGTGAGCCCTTTGGTTTCGCCTAGTCATTGGTCAGGAACCAAGCGCAAAGTTACAAAAGTCGAGAGTATCTCTAAATTTATGAGTCCATTCAACTTTCATGACCGTTGACATCCCACGCTGGGACCCCCGATTTAGGAATCCGACCACATCCTGTCAACAATAAACAAGGGGAATACACAAATTACATGTGTCTTGGGGGCCATCTTCAAACCCGATCAGCATCTAAGCCTTCCAGCCTCCAAGCCTCCCATCAGTACCTATGTAATTATTTTTCTATGAATGATACATTTTATATGAAACATATAGTGGTTAGTGACGCTGATTGCTGTGCTGTTGGGCCTGAGTTCGAATCCCGGAGAAGGCATGGATATTTGTAAATGAAGAATGCTTTTGTGCGTCATAGGATTACTCTAAATAGCCGTCAAACCAAAAATCTTCTCTTGAGGCTGATGGAAAGAGAAGAGAGGTGGGAGGTCCCTGATCAACCCAAGAGTGTTCTCCCTCAAAATTGGGGTCTAATAGAGCTAAATAGCACTGTCACCTGTATGGTGCTCAAAGCTGCGGATAACGACAAGCGTAAATCGACGAATTTCATGGGCATTGACTTGATGTTACTATCGGTTACTGTCGATCAGGTGGCATAAGTAACAACAACTGAATTTTTCTTCAGATAAAAGATTTTTATACACTTGAATGTATTGCAGAGACTTCAAGAATTGCAGTTTTCTAATGTATAAAAAAAAAGGAACTGAAAGTTACTGAATTTAAAGAGTTTAGAAACTGAACTTTTAAAAATGAATAGATTTTCTTGAATAAATTGATTAAATCAATATTTAATTTCAGCGATCTGGGATTTTATTCTTTAAAAATTTCTCAATGTGTGATCGACTGCATATAAAACATGAATTCGTTTGTAGTAGTGAATTTGTTCGTCTTAATAATTATTTATAATAATGACTACTGTAGAATATGATGGGTATTAATTCATAACACAGAAATCTATCATTTGGTCCGAAGCTATAGCTTAATGTAGTATTTACACTATGAAAACCATTCTCAAAATTCTCTTTGAATTATTGATTTCCGCATGAATTACCAATTAACTAAAGATAATACCGTAAAAGAGAGTCAAGGGAATGGGTCAGAATCACACAAAAATATAATTTTGAATTTGGATAGTCGATTGATCTCGCACGGGCACAATTTTGAACTGCTGTACCTGTTAATGCAGTGCTTCTGAAACTTTCAATACTGGCGACCCAATTTTCAAATATAATTTTTATCGCATCCTCCTTATACAATACTAATGTATTTAACCCAATAATAATGCATTTTGACGCAAAAACTGCAATACGATCTTAATTATAAACCGTACAAATTAACAAGATACGTATTAAATTATGTACGTGATACTTGAAAGTAAAAATATATATATATTACTTTTAAGTAACAGGATAATTATTATGTTCTTTTTTCTTCTATAATTTTTAAATTGAAACAGATTGCAAAATGATATTTAATTAAAAGACATATTTCCCCCATCATCCATTTCCAAACGCAGAAATGTCATTAGAAAAATAGTCTAGTCCACCGATACTCAACCTGCGGCCCACCGGGCCTTTTTAAATGACCCGGGCATAGCCCATTGCTCTGAGAAATTCGTTTATTTATTTATGAAAATTTGGTGTGAAATTCTTTGTTAAAAAATCAAATGTATGAATTTTGCTTTTTGTTGCCGATGGGGGCGAATTGATATATATTTTTTTTTCTGATTAGTGATAACAGACAACAGTGGAGTACCGACCATTTTATGAGTGGAACTAATTTTTAACTATCTTTCATATCATGCAAGTGAAAAATATTCGAAGAAAATAGATTACTTCAAAACGATAGGCAAATTGACTTTTTTGTAGTGAAAAACAAGAATAGCTCAGTAAATGCTTGATTTGTCATGAAAATCTATTTAAAAAATATCAATAAACAGGAATCATTCAATGACACTTTTCCTCGAAGATTTCTTTCAAGAGATGACAAATGGGCTTTCTTGAATAATCTTTACAACAACAAAAAATATTTGTCAGTGGTATTGTCTCAGCGATAACAAAGACACCCTATGAAATTTATTATATCATTGGTTATCATATGAAATTATTTACTTATGCAGAAATTGTGAAAGAATAGTCTTAAATGTGTGTGCTTCCCATTAAGAAAAAAAATTCGTGACGAAAATAAAAAATATAAAAAATAATAATTAAAAGAAATAAAATAGTAGTTATAATATTTTGATCAATTTCTACATTTTAAATTTTCTATATTATCTTGATCTTAAAGCATTTATCTTCCACCTCATTAATCATCATGTTGCGGTCCGCCTGAAATAGCTAACATATGTATGCGCCCCGGCAGAAAAAAAGGTTGAGTACCCCTAGTCTAATGTGTTGCTGTGTATCATATCCATCACATCTGGCATTCTCGCGAACGTTTGCGTGAATATGGGCTAACTATCGGACGTCTGCACAAAAAAAGGTTAAAATGCTGTTCCTCGTACAATTCCAGTCTATTTTAGTCGAGTCGATACTTATATATCTACCGAATCTATCTTGAATGTGCATTTTATAATTTGCACGCGCGCGCGTTAGTTGTAATTCACAGTATTAAGTATTTACGGCAGTAGATTAAAAGAAAATCATATATATATATATATATATATATATATATATATATATATATATATATATATGTATATATATACTTTTTCGTACGCGAACATTCATCTATAGTTAAGTATCAACAAGTACACAGACGAGCATGGTTCCGAAAATTAAATCAAGGAGATATTCTGAAGATTATTTAAATTTTGGATTAACCACAACTGAAGTATAAATGGAGAACAGAAAGCCCCTGTGTGTTATGTATGAAAACTTACAAATCCGATGAACATGTGGAAGTTGTTTTTAAAACTATTGAAAATCATTTGCCTGATGGCAGAGAATTTTAAAAAGTATTTTTTTCCTGAGGACAGGGCCGGCTCTAGCAATTTTGCCGCCCTAGACAGAAATGAAAAATGCCGCTCCTCTTCTCAAAGTAAGAAAAAACTATTATTAAAAAGATAAAAATTGTTCATAAATGCACACCTATAAAACTTGAATATTCCTTGCAGTGGCGGCGCGAGACCTGAATTTAATGTGGGCCAGATACATTTTGCGGGGCCCTCTGGATGTGTAAGAAAAAGGTTTTTAAAATAAAATAAAAAAAATTTTTATTCATAAAGAAAAAACCAAACTTTTTTCTCATATTTCTTTGGCGCATTAAACAATAATCAAAAAAAAAATTAAAGAAACAGAAATTTTCTACTTTTAGTTTCGTTGAAATCCTTAATGATTGGTTCGTAATTTATCTTAAATGCTATATCTGCTTTAATAGATAAAACTGCCAAAGCTGAAAGTCTTTCCTGACCCATTGTATTTCTTACAGAATTTTTTATCAGTTTTGATTTTGAAAAGCTCCTCTCTGCAGAAGTGGTACTTACAGATATTGTTAACTAAATTCGAAAGACAGTGTAAATATTTGGGAAAATTTCTTTCAAATCGTTCCCTGTGACACATTGGAGCAGATGTTTCATGTCTATAATGGTGTTGGGTAAATTTGGGATGATATTTTGTAATTCCTCATATAATTCGTAAGGTTGGAAGTCACTGCTCTCACCTACTTGCAGGATTGTGTGTAAATCTTAAAAGATTTTCAGTATTTGCTTTTTTGGAAAATTTTAAACTTGTTTAAGTCATAGAGAAAACCAAAACTTAAATGATTCATCTACACCTGTAAAGTCAAAAAATGGTCTGTACCCTTTCCCGTGGAAATTTGCTGCTCACAAGAAAAGTCTTTATCTATTCAGGCAAAAAGGGCACGTCATTTGAAAAGAAATTAAATTTTTTTTAAATATGAACTAATGAAATTTTTTTCCGACTGTTTAAATAATTTGTTAATTCGGGGTATATTATTCGTTAAATAGGGGGTTTTGCCTTCATTTTAATCGGGGGGAAAAATTCGTTATAAAGGGGTTCGTTAAATCGGTGAACTTCGTCTATTACACTGCAGGCCCCCATAAACGCAAATAACATGAAATTTACAACATGCATTAGCGGAGGTGAGAAATGCAAATGATTAGAATTTCAGCGCAGACACACATCACGCACGCCTGTGACGCCACCTCAAAGCGCTGTTTAAAGCTTGGAGATTTCGACGATTTCAAGTTAGTCAATTGTGTTTTTTTTCAAAAAACGATCAGTTATGTCTCGTAGAAAACAGCGATCAGCTTTTGATCAAGTATCAGAGTTCGACAGAGGAAGGATAGTGGCCTACCGAGATTGTGGATTCTCTTTCAGGGAAATCGGTAGTCGTGTTGGACGAAACCAAACAACTGTAATGCGGATATATGACCGTTGGATGCAGGAGGGGTACGACGGACCGACGTGGTCGATTGCATTCACCTCAGTGCACCACCACGTGAGGACAGCCAAATTGTGCGCATGGCAGTGACGGATCGCTCAGTCACATTACGAACTATAGCACAGCACATTAGTCTGTTACGCATCATTCAGTGTCTGCGCGTACAGTAGAGTGGTCTGTCTGCAAGACGTCCATTGCTTGGTCTACCCTTGACGCAAAACCACAGACGTCTCCGCCGCCAATGGTGCGATGAAAGAAGGATGTGGGCAGCAGAATGGAATGAACTTTTCTTTACTGACAAGTCACGCATCTGTCTGCAACACCACGATGGTCGGATTCCAGTCTGGAGACACCGTGGCGAGAGGATGCTGAACAGCTGCGTTATGCACCGCCACACTGGTCCTGCACCGGGTATTATGGTATGGGGCGGTATTGGATATTACTCTGGCACTCCTTTAGTACGCATTGTTGGCACTTTAAAAAGCCAGCGCTACATCTCCGAAGTGTTGGAGCCAGTTGTCCTTCCTTATCTTCAGGGCTTGGCCACAGCCATATTTCAACAGGATAATGCGCGACCACACGTTGCACGCATTGTACAAAGGTTCTTCGTCAATCACCAGATTGAATTGCTTTCCTGGCCGTCTCGGTCTCCGGAACTTTCACCGATAGAAAACATGTGGTCCATAGTTGCTCAACGATTGATCCAGATTACACCCAAAGCGGCGACACCAGATCAACTTTGGCAACGTGTGGAAGCTGCTTGGTCCAAGGACACATCCAAAGTCTCTTTGAACCAATGCCGAGGCGTGTGGCAGCGGTGATCTCCAACAATTGTGACTACTCTGGCTACTGATTCTGGCAGGAACCACTTTTCACAGAAGTCTATAAATTTAAACATTTGATACTTGGTCAACATGTTATCGACAAAATAAATTTTGTTGTGCTATCTCTTTTCTGTCTTGGTGTTGCCCTTACGGTGTCCAGCAGTGTATATTTTTTAATTTATAGATTTAGTTTTTTTTCTTGCCCCATATATTCCAAACTTTACATTTTGAAAAGTAACATTAGGATTAAGTGAGTTAAACATTTATAAAAAAATGATAGAAAAAATAGCGAAATGCCTTATTTTGCCAAGAGATGATAGTTTTTTTTTTTTTTTTTTGCCCTATTTTTTTTACTTAGCTAGATGAAAGGGAAATTCTCCAGTGTACATTAGTCGAAAAAAGAAACTAATTTCTCTCAAACTGACGTTCATGAGCAATTCCTTCCCATTCGTACAACTAACTGTTTTCTTTCATACATCATGTTTTATAAATAAAAGGGGAAAAAAAAGAAATATTGTATCACTTTTTCTTTTTTAATTAACTCTTTAGTTTGTCATACTTTTAGGTTTATTTTATTTAAAGTACTCGATATAAATTTATTATTATGATATTAAATTTATTGCTTTCAGTTGGAAAAACCTTTTACTCAAATCACATATATACATAATTTTGGCCAGCAATGTATTTCCGATAAAAATACATTCTATAGGTAAAGATTAATTGATTAAGGAAAATTTGAAATCTATTGTATTATTTTAGATTCTTAGAAACTATCTATTATTAAAAAATAATGAAAATGTTTTTGTTTTACTCTCGGCATCAGAATCGTTTTTTTTTTTATTCCTTAAAAATATTTTTTTTAAATAAAGTAATATTGTTTTTTATAAGTCATCGAACGAAATTTGAAAATAAATCTTATGTCTGGGAGAGGGGGGGGGATTAGTTCTACACTAAAAAAATCAATGTAACGCCGGGCTATAGAGAGAAAAAAGAAACGTGTCTGGCATCGGAAAGATGTGGAAGAAATTTCGAAGAAGGGAATTGCAATGACGTTAATTTAGAAATCATACGCATACCAGGAAGTTTTGACCCTGATAAGGGAAGGGGAATTTCTATATACGGCAATATGTTATGCACTCGAATATGTCCGTGCAACGCTGGGTTAAATAGAGGGGAAATAAGCCTGTCTCCCAATGAAAAGAAGTGAACAAATTTCGAAAAAGGTAATTTTAATGACATAGTTATAGAAATCACCCACATCGCGCGCGCACACACACACAGATTGAAGTCCTATCACCTTAAGAGAAACAGGAAATTCCCATGGGGATTAAGGGGTTCATCCATGTGACGGCCTATTTTTAGAGAATTTTTTTTGACGACCAGTAAAAATATAGGATTTTAAGTTTTTTTTTGTCATTTATTTGAATGTATTTTAAGAGTACGTATATAAATGTTTAGACACAAAAATATCCAATACAACGTGAGCTACAGCGTTCTGAACACACCCGCCTCTAAAAAAGGGATGCTCACTTCTCTCCTCCACGATTCCAGCTGATTGGCTTATCTGAAATTAAAAATATTAACATCGTTTTAATCTATAAGCAAAAATGCACAGAATAGACTATACTCAATTGAAAATATCAAAAATTGGATTTTTGGCAGACCTCTGAAAAAAAGGTTTGGAATTTCATGGTTTTTTCCTTATGGTTTTTGCTATAAAAAAATGAAATATTTTGAATTTTGGAATGTTCGTAGTCCATTTGGTGTATATATATAAGCTGAGTCTACCCTATAAATTTAAAGTAAATCAGTCAAACCGTTCTTGAGATATGATGGAGGAAAGTTTGAAAAAATCAGTTTTGAGAAAAACGCGTTCTGAGTTTCAAGTCCGATTAAAACAATGAAAATTTTTACTTAACCTCCTTTGGCGATGCCTGGTACTGAAGACTAAAACAAGTTCGATGAAATATTCAATATAACTATAGAAGTTTCCTTTTAAACCTCTACAAATTTGTATGAACGTATAATTGCGTAGAAGGGTCAATGGCATCAAGCCGACTGTACACAAAAGGCCCAGTCTTCGATTGCCAACTCAGCGCTCCGAACAGCTACTCTTCTAACACTTGCTTCTTTATAAGGACTTCGAGTTTTAAAAAATCACTTTACCAATGTATTCTAGACATGTTAAGAAAGCAATTTATTGAATTTTTTTTTGATTTTTTAAACCCACACACACATTACATGGGTGAACTCCTTAAGTTATTCACTCGGTAAAAGCCCATGAAACGCCGGGCTAAGCGGAGGGGAAAGAAACAAAGAAGTCAAAGTAATTTCGAACGATAGTATTAGAAGTATTGATTTTGTGAAGAGAATGGAAAATAATGAACGAGAAAGCCCGTTCAACGCCGGGCCATGCACTCACATCGTACTCCTACACACCCACACAGAAGTGATAGCGTCATGAAAGAAGGAAGAAATTAACATGTGGGTTAAGTTATAGACCAGGCAAAAGCCCGTGCAACGCCGGGCCATGCAGCTAGTGATATTAAAAAAGTATGTTTCAAACCAGTTTTTGACAGACTCTATAGGTTGATCACCGCCTTCATAATCAAACATTCTTTTTTTTTGGCTACCATTTTATTTGAAAAATCTTTTACAAATCATAACTGCTTTTCTAACTGCGTCCACAATCCAGGGTCAAAACTGGAAAATGCTTGTTTCACTACATCAGACCAGATTTAGTTTGATCGAGAAATTTCATCATACCTGGATACAACTCTTTCCACTTTTCTTTTTCTTTTTGCTGCACCAGATTCCCATTTTCTCCCTTTATCTCTATCTCTCTTAGCACCTAAGGCTGACATGATTGATAAATTATGAAAAATGCACAGTACTACTATTATTTACTCTCACATCAAATAATTTTAAAATTTATAATATGGTATAGAAACATGAAGCAAGACTGCATCTACATGCGATGTTTTTTTTATCCTACGCCAGATCTAGGCATGACCGCCATCAGTCTATGTCGGGTAGCCCAATACAGTTCTGAGACACACACGTAAAAAGAGAAATTGGATTTTTAATGATGGGAAGTCCCGAGCTATGCCCTGTCTCTGACCAGGGACTCCCCGTGCGACAGCAGCTTTACTCCAGCTAATGTTGCCAGAATAAATATGAACGTATGAGTCGAAACGACTAAGTTGAGAAATTTTTAATAAAAGGAAATGGAAAACAAAATTTTCCCGTATTATTTATTCATATGCTTTCATGCACAGATAAATAGAATAACTTTTTTTAAAAAAGTCAACATATCAGTTTTTCGATATCTTATGGCAAAAAAGAGATAGATTTGAGAATTTTCTAATTTATTATATCTAAAAAAACCTGTGGCGTGCACTTTTGGATTTTCCTTACTTTTCGTTTAATTTATTTCGGCTTTGGGGCACGAGGCCCTATGCACCGCGAGGCCGTGGGCAGTGGCCCACGCCTTACGCCGCCTCTGATTCCTTGCGAAGAAAAAGGGAGCTAACAGTAAATATTTATATATATATATATATCAATTTGTTCAGCTATTTCATGTTCGATAGCCAATGTAGCTAAGTCATTTAATCTATCTTTAGAATTTCTGAACTGTAAGAAATTTTTTATTAATTTTAATTTTGAGAAACTAATATCTACACTTACCAAACTTATTAGCAAAGAAAGTAAAATAAATGCAATAGCAAAATTTGGAGCAAATTCTAAAACACAAATTTTAAAACTTCAACTGGTTTTTTTTCTTTGCCTGCTAAAGCTGAAACTGACACTATGTCATCTGCTCAATCAAGCGCCAATGATTCTCCGTCGGTCAACATCATTTCTCAATTTTTACAGTTTTTAATTAATTAAAGTTTTAAGGGTATCTCTTAAATCATATATATTGTACAAAAATGAAAACAATTACTGTCAGTACTCATTAAATTAAATCTGCATTCCAAAGCATTAACTGCTTCGTCCAATGTAAAAAAATAAAACTCTATCTTGAATTTTAATTTAGGATATTCCATCAGATCATCTTGTGCTTCATATTTAAAATTTACATTTTTCCTTCGAACTCTGTGACGTGGTTGCTTCACCTCAAAGTTAGCAGAGATATCAGTCTCGACGGCCAGTTCTTTTGCATCACAGTGCATTTTGTCAAAAGTCACACCCTTAAAAAAATCTTTACAATTTCTTGAGAGTTCCATAGTAGATGGTAGATTGTAATATTTTGTTTGCAATAGCTTGCTTATTGGATTTTAATGCAATTAAAGATTTTATACCAAATAATGAGGGCCATAGGAACTTGAAATGTTAAGTAGATTTTAATAATCCAGAGGCCTCATCTCTTATAGAGTTGTCAATTTTTAGCATTATTATAAAGTTATGCATCATAAAAACCTCCCAATTGATAACTTAAGGGTTTAATAGCCTTTATTCAGCTTTCCCAGCTATTTACACTAACTGGCTTTAAAGTTTTATGCCCTTTATACATTTTAATAATATAACCCAACGAAAAGTTGATGAAAAAATAAATTTTTTGAACAATATTAAAAAAGTAGGTTTCTAAGGATGCTTTTACCATGTCATTAGCGACCAAATATAAAGAGTGGTTAGAACAGGGCACATAGATTGTTCGCGGATTTAACGTTCTTATTTTTAATTGAGCCCCTGATTTCTCGCCTTTCATATTCACTCCGTTATTGTAGGCCTGCCCCCGCATATCTAGCAAATTAGCCCGAAATTTTTATTTTTTAAGTTTCTCAACTAATAAATTTGAAAGTTCTCTTCCAGTTAATCTTTCAACAGGAAGAAAACCAAAAGAACTCGCATTAGTTTTAACGATAACTTCGTTAGGATTAGATTTCTCAGTACATGTATACCTTACCATAAATGTCATTTGTTTGATCTTGCTGGCATCAGGGGCGCAATTAAAAACTATCGTATAATATTTAGCTTGTTTAATTTTATGAACAATGTATAATTTAATATTCTCATATAAAAGAGAAATTACCTCGTTCTGAATATTTTCCCCTAGATAGTGTACTTTAACTTCTTCCAAATTTTCCATAACAAAAATAAAGTATTTTTAAAATTTGGTCCAAATGCCACCCGGACATGGGTCCGGTTTTTCCGGCCCTAGAGCCGCCCCTGCTGAGGACAACTTGAAGTTACGAGTGGGTTAGGGATCCATTTCAAAATACTTCAGAAGGGCTCTCAACTGTCGAAGAAGAAATCTTCATAGATTTTACATCCAGTGGCGAAATTAAGTCCTTTTTGTAATAAATCGCTCTTTGAATTTTTCGGCAGAGGTAGATGATGAATTTTCTATAGTGAAAGCAAAAGCATTTCGTATACTATATTACCCCATTTTCAACATCCTATCTTTGTGAAACCGGATTTTCTGTGGTGGCTGCTATGAAGACAAAATATACATCTCATCTAAATAATCAACGTGTTAATTTCTAATATTAAGCTTCCTTTGCAAAATTTTGCTCTGCAAGAGGCCATGGAAGTCATAATAATTATTAAACTTTTCTTAATGTAGTATTAAGAAATTAATTAAAAATACCTTATGCAATACTGATACATTAAAAGTATACTGGCTGAAATACTCGCCTTTGCACGATTTCATATTTAAAAAATAAAGCATTATTCATGATATAATCTATAACGATTAGCTGAATTTTTAACGAACTGTAATTCTAAGCCTCACAGAATTAGCATTTAAAATTAAAGTTTAATGATGAAAAAGAATATAAAATTCCGATGAAGAATAATTGTGTCATTTTTAATATTTAAAGCAAGAAGACTTCAAAATGTCTTAACCCAGGAGCAGGAGTGCACTGGATACTAAAGTTAATGATTATGCGAGGTGACTCAGTCACCCCAATCCTTTTTTTATAATTATTTTTAGTGTACACGATAAATATCGTTTTTCCAGAAAATAATTTAATTAAGGGAAAGTATACGTACCTACTTTCAAGGACTTTTCAATTTTACTTTGACAATTTGAGAAAAAATCCAATAAAACTGAACTTAAATGATTCAAATGTGCATGACCTTAATACAATACTCAAATCACAGACACTTTTCACTAATGTTACAGAAATGTTATTTGCTGGCAAAACTGTAATATTTTGTTCAAGTTATTGCAGTTTTACTGTATCCTCTGATGATCGACAAATAGCATGTTAAACTTTTTCTTGCTTGTATCTTTTTGGCAGTGTGTTTTGTGGTTGCTTATGGCTTCATATTTTAGTTAATAAAGCATTTAAAAATTTTCCTTTCGTTTCATGTTAATCGCTTTTCTCAAATTTAACTACCGCTATCATGAGTAATGTGCATTATTTAATCAGGTATCCTTACTATACATCATCACCCTTACTTGATCAGGGGTGAAAAGTGAACTAAGTCTTCCTTTTCTTCCTACAGCTAATGTACAGAATTTCAATAA
>BMAO01029416.1:0-156490 GCA_019973975.1 Trichonephila clavata | reverse complement strand
CACCCCTTGGGGGTCAATTTTCCCAAAACCCATTTTGTAGCGGATATTTACTCCAGGAAAGAATTTTACCTACCAATTTTCAAGCAGGTAGGTGAAGTAGTTTAAAAACGGATATATTTATCTATTACACCCCTTAATCCCCCGCAACGCCACTTTGAAGTCTGTTTTCACAAAACCCGTTTTGTAGCTGATCATTATTCTACGAAAGGAATCTATTGATCAAATTTAAAGACAGTGCGTCAAATAGTTTAAAAAATGAAAATAATTATCTATAACGCCCCCTAAGCCCCTGCAACGCCACTTGGGGGTCGAATTTCACCAAACTCATTTTGCAGCGGATCTCTACTGTATGAAAGGAATCTGCTAACCCAATTTCAAAATTGTACATTGAGTAGTTTAAACATGGAAACAATTATTTTTAACGCCCCTTAAACCCCGTAACGCCCCTTGGGTTTCGAATTTCAGAAAATCCGTTCTTAGCTGATGTCTACTCTATGAAAGGAACATGTCTACCAAATTTCAAGTCTGTAGGTTGAATAGTTACAGAGATATTGTGATTAGTCAGTCAGTCAGTCGCTTTTTTCCTTTATATATTATTATATATATATATATATATATATATAGATATATATAGATAGATAGATAGATAGATAGATATCAAACTATACTGAATTTTCATTTACCTTGAGGACCCAAAATATTCCGTACCTATCTCTACTTAACTTTTGGGCAACGGAAACAGAAAGGTCTAATCAATTAATCATGATCAACATTTGTTTGCACTTAATGAACACATATGCCTTACTTTCTCCCCCAGTCAGATCGTTGTACATACTTTATCTTTGTTAACTGGGCTGGGTGGCATACGATATAGGTCTTAGATAGATGTGTGTTACAGATATTCTTACATTGTTCTCTTCCGTGTGCAGAGTTGAGAAATAAATTTGTTGACTTTTGTTTGTACCCTCAATAAGAGATTAAATGATAAGAATATAATATATATTATTAATATCTTTTTTTTTAGCTTATTTTTACATTCCAATGACCATCCATTCCAAAAAAAGTACAACTCAAAAAATAAACTTTAATTTCTTTTTTAAAAATTGATTTGCGTATAACACCACACACACGCACGCACACACGCAAGGTGTGGTTATTAAATAACGAGAATGTCCCTGCAACACAGACGAGGTACGCTTTTACCAAACCCCTGTGACCAACAGCTATTTAGCGTAAAGTTTTCTCTTTTGATTCGTTTTCTTAAGCAAATAGGTATAGCCGTTATTTTCGTTCAGAAAAGAGTTATTATTATTCTTTTGCTTGAAAACTCATAAGTCTAAAAATAAAGCAATGAATTGTTGTGAAATTTCACATGATGCTAGGAAAGATTGCAACTGAACCTTATTAATTATTGAAAAAAAGTGTATGGCAATGATGATTTATCGCTTGCACGTGTTTTAGTGGTTTGAAAGGTTTCATGATGTCCGAGAAGACGTTAAAGATGATTCCCGCAAGGATCACCCTTCCACTTCAAATACGTATGGAAATATAGAAAAAAAATGGATAACCTTTTCGATCCAACCGTTGGTTAAGTATTCATGCAATTCTTGCGATTGTAAGAATTGACAAATAATCCATACGACAAGTTTTAGATGATAATTTTGGCCAGAAAAAGCATGTGCCAAAATGGTGCCTAAAATTCTCACGTTTAAACAACAAGAAGCTTGCAAAGACGTTAGCTCTGGAACTTTGAATCGATATTAATAGAAATGTGTACTCTCACTGGGTTCAATAAGTTCAAACTATTCATTAATATTTCTACCTTCACTTTCTTGCTGATCTTCACGAAAAAATACGGAAGAAGTGACCCGAATGCTGGAAGGACAAATAATGGGTTCTCCACCAAGACAAAGCGCCGGCTCAATCCGCATTGCATTTTAAGACGATTCTAGCCAAGCACATAATCCCAGCTTAAGGCCACACGTTTTATTCACCAGAGCTTGAGCCAGAGTCTTCTATCTGTTCCCTAAAATGAAATCAGCTTTAAAAGGAACAATATTAGAGTCCATTAAAGCTGTGAAAGAGAAAGCGACACGCTTTCCAAAGAAGCTGACACCAAAAGACTCCCCGCACTGTTTGGAACAATGGTAGATATTCGTGGAAAATGTAGGATAGGAGGAGAGATGTACATTGAAGGTGATAAAAAGTTAACATGTATGAAATCAAAATAACATGTTTTATAGCATCAGTTTCTTTATTTAATAGCCACATCTTGTATATCATTATGTACTGAATTGGCATAAATCTGTTTTAAATCTAAATTCTAAATAGAAGTATAAAAAGAAAGTACATATCAAAATAAGTCTATAGCAGAATTTTAGGAACTAGTATTGTAAGGTTAAATAAAGCTTTAAGGGTAGCCAAAGTTCCCTTATATTAGTCTATATAATTGGGCTAAAAGGAAGTAAAAATAATATAAGTTTAAATTTCTAAAAATTCTCTACGCTTAGTATTATGATAATAAATAATTAAATTATATAAGTATAGTTTCCAAAACCAAATACGATGAAAAAATACATCAATCTGCATACCAAAGGCATAGAACGAAAACATTTAAATAAATATATAACTTTTTTTAAACACAGCAACACGTGAAGATTCATTTTGAATTCTCCAAAATTCAAACAGAATCGAACTTAAGGAAAAATTGTTAAAAATGCCTTAAAATATAATGTAGATATAACTAAGGAAACAGGAACATCATACAAAGATATTTAAAATATCTTATTATAAGTAAAAGAGGCTAATATAATAACATGAATTTTAAATGTTATTCCATAAATGCGATTAGAAAAAATCCTTAAATCTTTCTGAAATACAGTGAAAGTATTTTTCCAGGTCTTATTAAATTTTAGAAAAGAAAATTTATTTTAGGGTGTTACATCATATATTCAGGTCCCACAATTGATAAAAAAAACATATAGCTTGATGATACGATATATAAATTTTAAAATAGATATTTAAGCTCATTGTGAATTAAATTTAATTTAATGCAAGAAATTTACTCCTTTTTAATGTAAAAGGATTACTACTTTGAGGAAACGAATAGCTTTATATCTAAAGCACATCTTTGCAGAGAGTTCTAATTAGATTTATTTAATTACGGAGCACTATAATTAACTGTTAATTGTTTCATCTTCTGCACTAAATTACTTTAGTCAAGCGAACTACTGGTTTATTCATGACTTTATCCTTTGCAGAATTTCTTTAAGTAAATTTATTCGTCTTAGAAGTTAATTTTAGTAGCGACTCCTTCCCAACCATGCTTTTGATTCACATAAATTATTTTAAAAATGGATAAATATACGAAATAAAAAAGTGACTTTTAGCTATCGCTGAAGAAGCAATAAATATATTTTTAAAATGCAATTTTTAGTGTCTGAGAATCTTTTGCATTTAGGATAAAATCATTGAAATGATAGCACTCAATTCAACGAAGAAAAATATAGCAATAAATTTCTAGATAGGACTAAAACGTACAAGGTAAGACAAAAAGCGAGACTAGTCAAATAAATCATTGTACTTACAGAATGAGTCCTCCGTGACTCCTTTAAAGTAGTTCCTTTCAGCATTCACACACTTCTGCATTCTGCATTCAGTACAGCCATTGCTGGTGACATTTCTGGAATGACGGTTTTGAAAGGCCCTTCAGGAGATTCTCCGTTTTTTCCTGAACCTCTCTTCAACTGAGGCAAAATAGGTTCTCTTTAAAGATTTAACTGTAGAAAATAAAAAAGTGCATGGGGCAAAATCATGTGAATTAGAAGGATGCCTCCATCATTTTTTATTTTTTGGTCAGAAACTTCTTCACAGTATGAGCGGATGCATTGTCTTGGTGCAACAACAGTTCTCCCTCACTCCCCAAATCTGGCTTTTTTTCCTAATTTTTCATGAAGTCTTTTTAGCACTTCAGTGTAGTAGTGTTGATTAACAGTCCGACCACTATTGTGAGTGGAAACCCACTCATATCACGAATTTTGTCTATATTTTGGTCTGTAATCGCTGACCTTGGGCGCCCAGCATGTCCCACACTAACCCTTTCCCTTGAAAACCTCTTATACCATTCATGATCACGAGATAAAGTTTCATCTCTATAAGCATCGTTTAATATTTAAAATCTTTTCTTGGTGGATTCCTTAAGTTTCACAAGAAAATTGATGTTGATTTAACATTTTGGCAATGAATTGGTCTGTAATTGCTGACCTTGGGCGCCCATCAGGTTCGTCATCTTCCTCATTAACACTTCCCTCTGAAAAACCTTCTATACCACACAAACACACGTGCACTAGACAAAGTTTCATCTCCATGATCCTCGGTTTATATTTGCAATGTTTTCGCGACTGATTTCTGAAGTTTCATAAAAAACTTGATGTTGATTCGACATTTTTTCCGGTAAAATGCAGTTGCACGTGTTCACTTAATAACGCAGAACTCCTAACTGGCGTGATCCATTAAGACGAAACTGGTCACATGGTTAGAGGAGGTGCGTGGGATGACGTCATTAAAGCAGTTGTTACCAACTTCACTCTTTTTTCAAGCTACACACTTAATCTCATTTTTTTTGTGTCACACTTTGAGTGTCTTATTTCTACCATTATTTAAAAATTTAAAATATAATTATTACTATTATAAATAATATATATAATTAGCAAAACAGAATATTAATCCTTATTAATATGTATTATTAATTAATTAGAGTATTTATTGCCATTCTTTTATGAAACTCTATCTCATTATTCTTCCTAAAACAGAATAAGTATAACCAATTAAAAATTTGATTATATAGATTTAAAATCTCAGACACAAACATGCGTTTGCGTGCATATAGTATGTTAATTTATTTCAAGATGCTCATGCTTTATGACAAAAATATAGTATCTGTTTATCGAGATCAAAATAATATACTCGCATAATTTACAAAATTATTCTAGGAACTAATTTTGCTTATCAATTTAATTATTTTCTATAGAATATTTAAACTAATATTTTATTTTGTTTCATTTTATTCATTGCAAATAAATCGGATCATTTCTGAAATTTTACGAAATCATTTAACATTTCCAGCCCTATTTAATGATACTTATAATTAATACGTCAAACTAAAAATCATTTGTCTGTTTGTTTTGACAATTTTCAAGCAAGTTATGTAACAAAATTCATCAATTTTTTTTATTAGAGCATATTAACATTCTAACTATTGAGGTGATTACTTGGTAGAGTTAGAAAATATTTACTTTTACACCAACAAAATTAAATCTTGTTTTCAAAAAAAAAAAAAAAAAATTGTGTTATATTGCTAACATAAGAAGTTAAGCTCATTTATTGTGCAAGAACTAATTAATTATTTTTATTTGTAATTGAAAAACTGAACTATTATATAATACGACTAATAGAACTACAAATAAATTACTGCAAAGTACTGTAATTCAATTGAGCGAGTGAAGAAAAAAATTAATTCGATTAATTACCTGAAATTATTTCGAAATCTTTATTATTTTTATTGAATATACTATATCTATTTTTATTGTTGAATGTAAAATAGGGAATACAGTTTTTGTTTGAATTATGTTTGACTTTGATATTGTAATGTGCTAATACAATTAATACTTAACTATTTGTCATATTTTCATACATTTTAAAAACTGCTCCATTTCAGTGGAGAAAAAATTGGTTATTCAATAAATACTTAGTATGCGTTTTGCTATTTGATGGCTAACATCTTGATAATAGGAACATTTATATTTGCAGCAAAATATTCGTGGACGGATGGTTTGGAAATTAGAAGTTTAAAAAATAGGAGACTTTTAAGAGTGTAGATAGTGTAATTCAAGTGAATTATGAGTTTGCGGCGGTGTTCATCAAAGACCCATTTCCCGTAGAGAACGAGTGACGTCTCAACAGTCAAGCAGTTTCTCGAGGGAAAGTAATCCAGGGTGGACACCCCGGCGCTGATGTTCTATGGGAAGTCAACCTCTGGCCCTCCTTGATCTAGCCGACAGTAAGGTGCCAGCGCGTTTCCCATGCAAGCCACCGGTTTCAAAGTACATTACGCGAAAGGGGACTTTGGACCAATAGAAGAATGATTTCACCGAATACGTCCAAACAGAAGTGACTATACATCACGTGTCACTTTCGTGGGCGGGACGTATTCCACCTTTAAAGAGACTCTGGAATCGAGAGAAAAAAGGAGAGCGACACCAAAGCAAAGACATGGCATAACTCCAACAGTCTCTCCAATTCCAACCAGCACCTGCTCCTCAGCATTTTTCCAGCTCCATTTTAACGCAGTCTTCATGAGGAGCAAATATCAGTACACTCCACAGCACTGCCTGTAATAGAACATTATCGTTCCAGTAATACCCCCACGGCAAGTTATTTGTGCCAAAAAAAAGATTGTGTTCAACTTTGGATAGCCTTTTTACATATTTTTCTTTAATGATTTTTCAATTCCTAGTATTAATTAATTCTCTCCATATATTTAATTATTGATTTATATGTATATTCTGTTCAAATTTTCAATCATTAATAAAATGTTTTTATTCATTCACTGAAGTTCAAATACAGTTTTTTAAATTTGTAGTGGATGACACTTCATGATATTACACTTTTTTCAAATATTAATCTATTAATGAAATTTTACTTTTTAATTTTAAATTTATTCTTTTATCTCTGACGAAGTTAGATTTATCTGCAACAGATGGCACCACTGGGTTTTTCCAATGAAGTAGGAATTGACTTAAAATTTTTTTATATCACTTGTTAAGACTATTTTCTCCAAAACTTCGATAAAACTAAGAAAAAGAACAATGGAATGTTTACGATAATTTTCTTATATTCTGGCATGCACAATTCAATTATTTTTAATATAATTTTAAACAAAAAACCAATAAGCATTTTAAGGAAGATATTGGAGAAGTAGCAAAATTACCTCTAAATTTTAGCACAAACACTGTAAGAGATCATATCTTCGATAAAATTTACTTTCACAGCATTTATGGTCTCATGTTCTCAAATATAAAAAAATGCATGTTTTAGTACTAGCTTTCTGAAACTGTCATTTCAGATCACATACCAATAATTGTTGGTCTAATTTATTTTTATTGCATTCCATTTATTTGTTAGTTATTTAGTAAATCAATCGTAGCTGCTACGAGGCAGTTTTTAGTTCATATATATTATTGACATTGACTGGATGCCTTTCTTTATTCTAAAAAATTATCAACATTAGCGAACTTTTTTTCTTGAAAGGAATCAAAGTAGTTTTTGAAGAAAGTTATCTAAGATATATTATTAAAGTTTTTCATATTTCGAAAAGAAGCAGATAACTAAAATTAACTTTAAAGAGAGCAAATTTCTGTTATGTATGTATAAAACGGAAAAAAGAAGAAAAAAAACCCGTTAGCATTTTTGTTTAAGACAAATTCTTTAGAAAAGAATGATTTTAACAAACTTAACAAGAACAAAATCAAACAATTTGATCTCTGAAGCAAGTTATTATTTTTAGCTTACTAAAATGAAACATACTGGAAGAACATGGTTGAAAACAGAACTTTAAATTGTTATACTAAACAGAATCAAACATTTCTTGCCTTTGAATATGTTTGCTATTAACGCAAAAAATCACCGAAACTTCAAAACAAAATATACTTTCCTTTTTAACGTCTGTTGATAATGACAGACATGATACTTATTTTTATAATTTTATTATTTTTTTAAAGAAACAACAAAGAATTATACTTTTATAATTTTTTACTGGAGTGTTTCGGGAGACAATTCAGATTACTTACCCATAAATTTCAGTTACAGTAATTAAGGAAAATCAAATCATGTTAAGAAATGAGTGATATGAAAATTTCAACCATATTGTATAGTCAAATAAAAAATATGAAGCTTAAACCTTTTATATGATCTCATCCTTATTTGTATCTTAATATATATATATGTATATATATATATAGTTTTCCTATACTGCATTATGTGAGTATATATGTATATACTCAGATAATGCAGTATAGGAAAACTAAGATGCTAATAGCACTTTAGCTTTTCCTGGCAAGAATAGAGAGTACGATTTTGAAATATACATTCATCATTTCATATTTAAGAGTATAACTTATCACTTCCTGTAAAAGAACAACAAAAAAATAAAGAAATATATTTTTTAAAAATCCTTTTTCTGTAGATAGATGTGTTGCATTCATAAAACTAGCAATCTAATATTCTCAAGCCATGTGGATCTCTTAAAATTGATAAAAAGTTTTGCTTTCTCTAGATATTGTTGCAGATACCAGCCTACATCACATCGCATTTGATATGAGATTACTTGATGGGTGAAGTTTTCTTTTTATCCAATTATTCATTCAATTTTGTTGCTAACAGAAAAAGGCAGTTTTAAAGAAAGACGAGAGAATTCCGTTTACAGAAAATATTCTAAATAATTTTATTCGGCAATATGGTTCATTCTATGTATATTCAGGGTGATCCCGAACTCATGGTACAATTTTTCAGGGTAGATACAGGACATTGTAACAATGATTTATTGCATAGAAATGTATTGGTGCAAAGGACTCGGCGAGGCATCAACAAGAGAGATAAAGGAAAAGAGGAATGGAGTTATTGGTTGTTTGCGTTCCGGGTAGGGGGCAGTAGATGTCTAGCCACCGTTCAACGTGATTTATCTCAGTAGGGGAAAGCACCATTCACAATTGTACTGACGTCTAAGATGGGAGACATTACCATGTCGAAAATGTAGACATGAGAAGTAAATGTCAAAAACGTAGACATGAAGAGCTGTGAGCAGTCCAAGACTGTAAGTAAGCACCTTGAAAACTGTGGTTGATAGAGCCAAGTACAAGAGCAGTTGCTCATCATTTTAGTGTGAGTCATCAGATCGTTTGTAGGGTGTAAAATGAAAATCACTTACAATTCTTCCATTTTGAGCGAGTACAAGCTTTGAATCCGGCAGACTATCAACTTCGACTGACAGTGAAGGGTACAGCAATGTGCACAGCAGCTAGACTTTATATCTTTATAAGTGTATACATTTATTAGTGTATTTTATTTAGTGTAAACATTACACTTGTTAACGACGCTTTCAATAAACACTTTGTCTTTTCATTCGTCTCTTATTTTTTGTGTTTGTGCCTCACCGCGTCAATTGCATTCATACATTTCTAAACATTAAATGATTGCTACAATATCCTGTACCTACCCTTAAAGTTTGTACCATGAATTTGGGACCACCCTGTATATATATATATATATATACATACATATTGATTATATTTACATATATAATCAAAATTTCTCTACAAGAGAGAGATGAATTAACATGATTAATACTCAAAAGAATAGCAATTGCTAGATAACCAGATAACAGAATTTCAAAAGGAGATATGAAAAATTGAAATAACAGAGTAAAATATAAAAATGTAGAAGAATGGATGCTGTAGTATTATCAACATTGCTGACTTAGGACAGCTTGTATACAAAAAAATTCCTCTTAAAAAAATTTCTCCGTATAAAAGTGGGGTTGAACATGTTTTTTGGCCAGCCATACTTCCCCCTTTCTGTTAATAATACCGAGCAAAAACCAATTGAAAATAATGGATAGGAAATCTAAATATATATGTATTACAATAAAATAAAATAATAAGAGACTAAATTGTACTTCCCACAGGGCTAAAAAAGAAAGAAATTTGGTTTTAAGAAACATATCAAGAAAGTAAATAGTGCAAAAGAATATTGCACTAAAATTGGATAAAAACAGACAAAACAGGAAACAGAGGTGTAGAATAATTAAGATTGAAGGTACCAAAATAGTCTTTGGATTAAAATGGAGACTTATCATGACTTCTAAAGCTGTCACTGAATTAGGTCAGTGATGTAGGAATTAGGGTTAAGCAATACTGTATGGATCCACCTTCCCCGTACAGCGGATATTTTCGACATCTTAGAAAAAACAGAGCCATGTTGAAAAATTAGTCTTATATCTATCACACGCGGATAGAACACCAGTCAGTATAATAAAATGAAAGTATGATTAGAGTGTGAATAGAAAGTCTCTCAATATATTCTGTTCGAATTAATTGAGACTAACATGCTTTTCTTGTTTGAGTTGATATGTGATTACTAGTGATGTTCTGAGCAACCTCAAACCCGTTATATCTGCCTTTAGGCAGTGTGACAGATCGAATTTGAGTATAATTTATTCATTTTAATTTGTCAGGAGCTCAGTTGTGAGGCTTTCAGTGGGGCAGCTGATAATTTAAATTTTGCATTCTCTATAAGACGTGTTACTTTTACTTTTTCAAAGATAGATATTACTCTGAGGAGCCATTCTAAAATAAATTACTCCCAATGAACTCACTTCTGTGACTGTGAGAGATATAACTATGGCAGTTGGTGTGATCAAATTAAGTGTTTTAAGAACATTTTAAAATTCTGGATCATCGTTGCCAAAATGAAACGGAAAATGTGGGCGTAAGTGGAAAACTACTCCAAGATTTGATTAAATTTTTGTTAGAAGTTCCAAAATAAATCCAAGGAAGAACAGCATAAAATAAATTTATTGGATAACGGTATTAAAGTGAGTACACCAGTTGCATGGAAAAGGCATTTGGAAGGTAGCCTTAAGGCAACACGACTGAGGAAAAAACTATTTCAAATTCAGAAAATGATGAAAATATATGCTAAAAAATACTGATCAAAAAGAGACTGAAGAATAAAATGAATGAATGATCGAAATAAGGACTAGAAGGAGATGATTTTGAGTGAGGAAACATTTATTTGTGCGCGGATACAAATCAAGTGTAGTTAGACGAAATGAAGTTGAAACTTTGTTACTAGATCATGTCCAACAGATTGTAAAACAATTTTCTAAACAGATGTTTGGGGTTTTTTCACAAATGGATCTGAAAGATTAGTTCCTCTTAAAAACATGATGAATTCTGTCAAATAAGTAGAAATATTATGTAGTAGGATTGTGTCATGTATTCATGGAAACATCTGATGGAATATTTCAACATGACTTGATCCCTTGACATAATTTAAAATTGGTCTATACTTTTACGCGGAAGATAAAATGAAAATGCTGATTGGCTTGAAAATTCCCCTGACTTCAATCCTATTTAAAACTGATGGCATGTTCTCAAGAATCATTTCACTAAGATGAATCGCACGGTAACAGGGTAACGATAAAAAGGGCTATACTGTAGTTGTATAGCCCTTTGTGTGTTTCCAGGATGAAGAAATTGTGTGCTACTCTAGTGGAGTCAATGCCAAGACGAGTTGAAAAGGTCATTTCACCTAAAGAAAGGCATACATCCTACTAATATAGAGATTTTTCGGTCTATTAACGGTATGTAACGATAAAAAGCTAAGATTATATAAAAAAAATAGTTTTTTTCCCATTTGTCCCAATTAATTCGAAAAGTATAGTATAGTATAGTATATATATATATACACGCAGAAGGTCGTTTACACTTTAAGGAGACGATTTTTTAATTCCTTTTCTTGTTTGCACACACATTTTACGATAAAACTTTGGCAACTGCAGAATAATCCTCTGCAAATGTTTCCTTTTTATTGGAATATAAAGTAAAAGATTTATTTTTAAAAAGTGGCTCTTAAAATTGATCTATAGCTCATAGGTTACGTAAATGCGAGAAATATTCATATAAAAAACTTATAAAAAGGTGTAAAATCTCTGTTATTGCATTAATAATGCAAGTTTTAAAATGCAAATCTTTTTTTAAACTAATTTAATTTTTTTGAATGATTGATTTAAAGTTTCAAAAGACGTTTAAACATAAAGCTCGTCTCTTTTTTTCCAAATATATTACTGAAAGAAAAGCAAATCGTAGAGAAAATTGCATAAAACATACCTAGCTGCTGAAAAATAGAAATTTGTGGTAACATTCGAAGTGGCATTTAAGTTACTGTAATAAAAGAAAATAAATTTTCTATTGATCAATTGTGACGGAAATCACCGTACAAAATGTCTTCGTCAGTGTACAGAAACGTTCCCAAAGAGACTCATGATCGCTTTATGTTTTTGTTATATCGTCAAATTAAAAATCAAAAAAAGTCACAATTAAAGCCAAACTTAATTTATCTGCAATCCGCAGAATATTTTAGAACTAAATTTTTACGAAGATTTTTCAACCTTATATGAAAAGGACATTAATAAATTTGAGTTTCATATCGACAAAGACTCTCATCGCACGTCTAAATCAATTGTTGCTTATTGAGCAAAAAAAAAAAAAAAAAAAAAAAAAAAAAAAAAAAAACAGAAACAGGAATAAAGTGTATCTTATTTGATGAAATACGTGTAAAATAACCTTAAGCTTCTCCAATGAACTTTTGTGCTTTCGGTTTATTAAAACGAGCCTTAGAAAAGTGGCATCCAAGAACACTGAACGGGCTTTGGGAAACGGTTAAAGGAGAATAGAGTAAAATTTGCAATGACAGTACTAAAAAAAATTACTTTCATGAAAAATTCTAGTTACAGCTATTGTTAAGAATTATGGCTATTAGATAGATGCAAATTTCCACACAAAAAATGCTGTATTTATCGATAACAAGTAACTATAAAAACGTTTCCATAAAGTGGGAACGACTTTCCGTATCAGGGGTGCACACAAGGGGGAGTGGTCGACGGGTCCAGGCTCCCCCAAAGCCCTTGAATTTTTTCCAGATGGATTATAATCCTATGTACGAGGGTAAGTTGAAAAAATAAGTTTCCCCTGTCGACTGTGGTCAGAGTTGTGCATGAAAGTCAAAAAATAGAATGAGACATTAAAGATATGACATACCTTTATTATATTATTCTCGTACGAGTGCATTGAGACATTTGTCATATTGCTTGATAAGCTTCAAAAAGTCCTCCAAGAAAAAATCAGGGCTTTGCATATGGAAGAAGCGTTGAACGGCTATGGGCGAAAGGCGACACAGCAGGAAAACGCACAAGTCACCGATACACCATTGGGTTGAGGTCGCTGCAAATCAAGCAGATGGCGCTGTTGCAGTGCCTGCGCAAAGCAGAGACCAGCCTCTCATTTGAGCCCCGGTAGGTATGGAGAGAAGGTGCGTTTTGAATTCGTGGTCAAAGGAGGAAGTGAGAGCGGTTATCCGCTATGAATGGGCACGTGGAGTATCTGGAACAGAAATTCATAACCGCCTCGTGGAAGTCTATGGGCCAGGTGTGATGTCGAAACAAATGGTGCGGAGATGGTGCCGCACATTCAGTGATGTACGTCAGCAAGGGGAGGACATACCGTGAGCTGGACGGACGTGCACGGACACTACAGATGCAAATGTCGTGAAGGTGGATGACATGATTAGAGCGAACTGGCGTATCACCATCGATGAAGTAGTGGAAGAACTTGGAATCTCACATGAGCGAGCTCAAAACATCATCCACGACATTCTTCGATACAGAAAAGTATCAGCACGATGGGTGCCCCGACAATTGACCTCGACACACCAGGAACAACGCATGGCGGTCAGGCTGGAACATCTCGTACGTTACCATAAAAATGGCAATGACTTTCTGTTTCGGATTGTGACGGAGGATGAAACGTGGGTCCACCATTTCACGCCAGAATCGAAGGCCGCATCTATGGAGTGGAAACATCCGTCATCACCTGTCCGAAAGAATTTCAAGACGTGAAGGTGGTCTATGCAGGCCCTATGCAGGTAAAGTGATCCTCACAGTTTTCTGGGACGCCCAAGGAGTTTTGTTGCTGGACTTTTTGGAGATTGGAACCATCAATGCTACGCGCTACTGTGACACCCTGTCAAAATTGAAAGAGACGATTCGGAAAAAGCGGCCTGGCCTTCTCACATCTGGCGTTCTGCTGTTGGATGACAATGCCAGACCACATTCGCCGACGGCAACGCAAAACCATATTGCAACTCTTGGTTGGGAGCGCCTACACCATCCGCCATACAGTCCTTATCTCGCACTAAGCGACTTCCATCTGTTTCCGGCTTTGAAGAAAAATCTCGGGGGAAGGCACTTTGGAAGTAATACTGAAGTGAAACAAGCCGTTCAACGCGTCTTCCATATGCAAAGCCCTGATTTTTCCTGGAGGGCTTTTTGAAGCTTATTAAGCGATATGACAAATGTCTCAATGTACTTGGTACCTATGTGGAAAAATAAAGGTATGTCATATCTTTAATGTCTCATTCTATTTTTTGACTTTCATACACAACTCTGACCACAGTCGACAGGGGAAACTTATTTTTCAACTTACCCTCGTATATAGTGTGTAAAATTTAAATATAATTTGTTATTAATAAATAATTTTATGAATTAATACCTATTACTTATTCAATAATTAATTTTTTACTGTTTTTTGTTAACCGACAATTGACAAAATCAAAATAATATGTTGGGCGGCGTATTGGAGCGTGATTTGAGAGTGGGGACTTCCGACCCTGGACCCCCTGTGAAAAATTGCTGTGTGCGCTACTGATCACACTTATGGAGTATATTATTCTTACTCCATGACAAAGAGAATTCTAAATATCCAACTATAGTTTTTTCTTTTTTGTGTTAACATTCACCAAAATAGGCATGATTTTATGAAAGCATATATGTAATCCTAATGCGCATGCGTAACTTTCTATTGATAGCTAGAAGTTGTCAGTCTTCGGAAGATTGTCAATAAGGAAAGAAGTGTAACGAGCCCTACCATCAAAATTCCGTTTTTCACAGAGGCCGCGGTGGCCGAGTGGTCTAGTCATCGGATCATGGCTAGCGTGTCATGAGTTTGATCCTAGTACCACTAAAGATCCGCCGTGTAGGGGAGCAATGAACGTTAAATCTGTCGAGAGCTCAAACGTCCTCCCGTTGGTGTGTTAGTTAGGAGAGGGGGTGCCAGCTCAGGTGTCGTCCGCGTCACTTGACCATGGTTCAAAATTACGCGGACCGTCGCCAAACTCCCTCGTGTTGCTAATCAGTGCGACGTTAATATTCTCTCACTCACTCACTCCATTTTTCACAAAATGGTATAAAAAACTCTTAACAGTGCCATTGCATTATATGTTGACTATTTATTATAGTTAATTTATTTAAATTTTAGTTGATATTTCTCTCTTAACTGAAAAATCATTAAAGGAAATAGATTTCCTTCTGGAGATTCCTTTTGTAAAATACATTGAACCTGCTGAGCGTATCTCAGAAGGTGTGTTTTAGCACTTCTTTCTACAACGGTAGAATTGTCGGAAGAAATCTGCGAAATACAGCCCTAAGGGACTGTTCTAAAAAAGATTACTGTTAGAGTGTTGTATCTCAAAATACAAGTAACTTTTATGAATAAAAGTCAGTATTTTTAGAAAGCACTTCGTATATTTAGCAGTAAAATAAAGTATAAAAATACACCTTTTCCTGTTTTTGCATAGCTTCCTTTTGGTTTATGGCGTAGATATTGTAAGCATCAAAGACAGATGATGGATGACTTAAGGAAGAAATATGTTGCAGACCTCTTGAAAAACTTTAAAAGATAAGCAATTTTTAAAAATAAAAAACATGTTTTGAGCAGTAGTTTTGGAAAAATGCGCAAGAAGTAAACCTTTTTTTAAATTTTCAATATATCTATCCTTAAAAAATTAGAACATACTCTTGTATTTTGTAAAAATAGAGCTATACGTTATGTTAAAGTTCACACCAGGTCTAAATATGAAAATAAGCAGATCAAGTTTCACTAACGGTTAAAAGCCTTACATTTGCGGCTTTTTCTGTAATAAATTTTAACAGAATAAATATGCATTTACTTTTATTTCAAGTTTGGTACTTAAAACACTATTCTTGAATAAAAAATCAGTTTTTATATTTTTAAAATACAGCCGACTCTCAATAATTCGAAGTTGGAGGGACCAATGATAAGCTTCGAATTATTAAGAGTTCGAATTATCAAGAGGGTAGAGAGAAAAACCTCCCAAAATACAGGAAGAGAAATTTTTTTCAATACATTTAAATTTGAAACTTTGTAATAAAACAACTATTGTACTTATATATAAAATTATTTTAAAGTATTTTTAAAAAGTACATAATATAAACACTATAAATACTATACAAAATTTAAAAGTCCTGTATTAAAAGAATACATTTAATGCATGCATACACAATCGTACGAATCTCTTCTTCCCAATAGTGGGCTATCCTTTCTGAACACATGCTTTGCAAGGCCACAAGTTAAACGAAAGATATGGACGGCTGACAACAGGTGCGGTTGGTCTATTGTCCACTTGAAAAAGGAAAGCAATAAAACTGTTTTTTTCACTTGAGGAATCGGAAAACACAAAGATTGGTAGACAAAGGGTCATCAAAGAGGCTACGTTTCAGGGGAGACACGAAGATAAAATACAACGCAAAACTTGTAAGCTATAACTTGTTTATGATAGTGTACATGATAGTGAGTGTTCGAATTGTGAGAGATTTATAAGAAAGCTTTGAATTATCGCGTGCTGTAGTCTAGCCATCCACAGATTTCACTTCGAAATACTGAGTGTACCAACACGTATTGTTTTAGTTCGAGATAGCAAGAGTTTTTCTAGGGACTGAGCATATACTTCGAATTATCGAGAGGTTCGTATTATCGAAGGTTTGAACTATCGAGAGTCAACTGTATATCCTTGTATTTTTATCTATTTTATATCTATAGTGCACTTTCAAGAAAAACAATTAATCTGCATATTTGATGATGTAAAAAGTTATTACTTTGGAATAAAGATGATTTTAAAGAATTTTCTTATTAAAAAAACATTACTTTATTAAAAAAAGGCAACATTTTCTAGCATTTCTAACAGTTGACAGAAATTTAATTTTGATCTAGTACCCAGAAACAAATTCCTCCTTTGCTTATTCAAAACTCATTCTAATATTTTAAGGAATTCATTTAATATTTACTAAACAAGTATGCTATATATACGCGTAAATTTTACTTGATAATTTAATACATTCGAACACCAAATTAACAAATTTTTCTCTTTCTAGGATTAAAGACAACGCAAAAACCCTCTCTATTTAACAACAGATAAACCCTGACATATCTAATTTTTTCAGAAGGTGTAAACAAGATTTTGTATTAGTTCGTATTAAAAAAATTGAATTTTTTTTCAAATAACGTATTCTTTCTGCCCGGAACAGAAAAAGACTTCTTGTAAGCATCGAATTTTAACGAAAAAGGGGCGATCATTATTAGACTTTACAGGTACAGATGAATCATGAGTGTAATTTATCGCATGAGTCTTGAGAAGGACAGGAAATTCCTTTTATTTATCTCATTCCAATTCACAACGCAGGGAATATTTTACGGTTTTAATGAAGATGATACATATGATGATGGAGTGCTAATCTGTGCAACTGAAGTTGAGAAAATTGTTGATTTGTCAGAGTCAAAACGAGTAGCGATTCAAATACCGAAATCGGCGATGAAACTCCTATCAACACTGTTAAAGTTTCAAATGCTTTACATTGCTTAGAAAATGGAAAAACATACCCCACGTAACAAAATGTAAATGACGCAGAGTTGTACAGAAATGTACAGAGTTGAAAAGTAACTCTTTCGAGTCAGGAATCAAAAAAGTTTGTCAAACATCTATCCGTCAGAACGTTAAAATTTCCAATCAACTGGTGTAAAGTAATTCAATAATAGTATTTTTAGTTGTCGAATAAAAAGTGCGTAGTTTCTCTAATTATGGATATTTTTTATGTAGTTGCTTATTATAGTATTCCCAAAAGGAAAATACAAAAAGTTTGCATTTTGCTTGAACCTCGATATAACGAATAACACCGGATAAACGAACAATCCACCGAACATGAAAACGAATCCCGATCAATGCATTAAATCGAGGTTCGACTTTTCATTGAAATATCTCTCTTTCAGTAGGGCAGTTTATTATCTTTTTGCATTAGGGAAAGTTTATTCTCAAATGAGGAATTACTTGACGATTACTTAATTAATAAGTATTTTCTACATGACGACAGGTTTTTTGTTGAAGGGAATGTTGAATGGAAAAATAATACATATATATATGCTTGAGTTACTGTTGAAGCGCACTTTTCATTTCTATAAGTATAGTTGATTGTATTTAAGAATGTATTGTGTTTTGTTTTTAATATTCAATATATTTTCTCATACCTCAGTGTTAGAGCAGTTGTGTTTTATGGAATAAAGATTACTTAAGGTTCACAAAAAATCCTTTTTTTTTATTAATCCTAAGTATAAACCATATAATACTTTATTTTGAGAAAATTGATTTTGATATTATGGAGGAGAAACATGTTACATTGCATTAAAAAGGAGGTTTTTTTTTTAAATATGACTACATTCGTAAGTTAACAAATGAAACTGGTCAGGCATGGTATGTATGTATAATATCTTATTAATGTGTATCAGCTCAAATGTGCATGTCTCTGTCTCATTGTTGAGCACAGAAATGTAATTGCGCCTGTCGGAGTTTCTCTTTTAATAAAAGGGGGGAAAAATTTCAAACAATGCAAATTGCATTAAATTTTAAGTAAAGTAAAATTATTTTAATTAATTATTTATTATTATTTTTACTATCGCAATTATTTGAAAACGTTACTTAAAATGATTAATCTTTATTCTAGAAAGTCACGTGCTGTAAAGTGCTCCGGATTAACCTTGATTCAGATTTAAAAAAAGCCTTTCTAGTATGAATACCGACAAAGACAGAATAATTGAGAGAAATATATATAGGAGTCTATGGCATCTAATTTAAAGGAGATTTTTAATAAGATTATTGCATATGAGAATATAACTATTTTAACACGCTTTTATAAGTTTCACTTGCATGTAACGGAATCTTGGAACTCGATTTTTACCCACTTTAAAAGGTCAGATTAATTCGAAATTTTGCACACTTGTCAAGGGCCGATGACAATACAATAATTTCATAATTTTGTTCCATTGTCCTTTTCAGGATCGTCAGGAATAAGGATAATCAGATTTGGCGACAATTCCATTTTCCACTTTCCAGATTTGGCGACTTATTGCACATACCATTTTTAAATTTGGCGTCTAATTGCACATACCATTTTCAGATTTGGTGACTAATTTCAGATTTAGCGACTAAACGAATAAGGTTTAACCCTAACGCGAGTGTTTTGAATTTAAAGCTAATTATATGCAAGTGTAAAATACACTTGTGGTTAATAAGAACAAGACAAACAAAAAAGTGTTTTTTATGTGAGAAAGTGGAGGGTGGGTGTGCGTTAGCAATTTCTAACCATAATATAAACATTTTTCTGAAAATGAAAATAAAAAAAAAGGCTGGTGCATGTGAAAAAAATAATTTATCTTCTAACTGCTAAATATTTTTTATTTTTATAAAGCAATACGTTTAGAAGTGATGATAGGAATGAATTAACATTACAGGAATACGTTTAAACGATGAAAAAACGATTGACATGTTTATCATGTTTTCATTAACTCGCTTTCTTTAATGTCTGTCCGGGTGGAATTTTGTAATAGATTTTAAATTGTGTGACTTTCCGATGAGCTAGAGACTTGAAATTTAGACCATAGCCCAGAAGTGGTTGACAATGTATGGAAATGTGAAAAAAGGAAAAAAAGAACGAAAAGGAAGAAGGACACTTTAAAAAAAAATGGTATTGATGATGAATAATTTTTTGAAAATGACTCTATTAAAAGTGATTTCTTTTTGAAATTATGAAAGTTATTTACATTTTTCGCTAGTTAGCTTTATTCAATCATTTGAATAACATATTGGAGTTTATTAGTTTTGCGGTTATATTTTATTAATTTAGCTTTAGTTCTTTTTATTTTCTAATACATACATATTATAGATTTCCTCTTTTTCCTATAGCTTATTACTATAGACAAATTACAGGTGAAGTTTGGCTTGTCAAAAACATTCTTGGTTCTTAAAACCAAGAATTTGCTATTGTACTACTGTGATTTAATATTTCTTACTTTATACTGTCTAACAGTGGTGCACACAAGGAGGGGGGGGGGGGGTTCTAGGGTCCGGAGCCCCCAAAGCCCTTCATTTTTTTCGATTGATTGTAATCCTATGTATAAGTTACGTAAGATTTAATTAAATATTTGCAATTAATAATTAATTTCATTAATCAATGCTGATTATTTATTCCATAACTAGTTTTCTGCTGTTTTCTCCCCGGAAGTCGACAAAATCAAAAGATTATGTTTGGCGGCATGTGGACTTTCGACCCTGGACCCCCCCCCCCTTGAACAATTTCTGAATGCGCTACTGTTGTCTATAATAACCACTAGATTTATAATATGTGCATATTTTGCTATGGATTATATATATAAGATAATGAATCATGTTAAGTAAATGTCCTCATATAGCTCATATAAGAAGATAAAACTGCAAATAATTCTTTTCGTAGTATATAATCAAAGAAAATAAAATTTAAGAAACGGAAAGTAAGGATAATATTTCTTAAGAAATTATATGGAGAGAGATGCCTTTATTTATTTATATTGAAATTAAACACAATTATGTACGAATTCGGATAAAATGTAACAAAAGCTTAAGCCTTTCTGTATTTGCTAAGTATTTATATTTTCACAAATTAATCGTACTGCATTTTGAATAACATTTTATGTTGCATAGATGGAACTTAACACTTTTTGTGTAGTGAAAAGATAAATTGGACCCAAATTACATATCCCACTTATTAATATTTCTCTTTGATTTTTTTAAAACTCGTTATTCATCAATATTATTGTCTGATACATTATAAAACTTTTAAATGTAATGAATTATTTATCTCTTTAAAAAAAAATCTTAAAAAAATAAACCTGATGAAAACGTTGGTAAATACAGATATGTTCAATTCACTGTAAACCATGCAATAAAAAAAGAAATTTTCAATTAAACAGAAATAGAAATTCAGTTTCATATGATAATACATAACTTACATAACTAAAGAAGAAACAATATTATTAAACTTCCAAAATGGCCGTCTTTATTTTAAAAAAAATCCGTCAAAAAAAGAATTGACGTTATTTTTTTTAAAAAAAACAGTGCTCTCAATCTTGAAAAGTTTAATCGTTTTCTGAAATTATAAAAAATCCCACTGCACGAGAGGGCCGTGTGTCACGTTTCACATTTGTTCACCCATAATGAACACGGTGACTCCTTCTCCCTGACCTGACATCTTCCTAAGTTTGTCTTCATTAAGTTACAGCGATGTCGTGAATGAAACATTTGGTACAGGTGAGAAAATATACGATGACATCTATCACATGTAGAGGATCAGTTCATAAATCACCAGAGTGATTTCTTAGGGAAAATGGGAAAGATATATATTTAATACATTTCCCAGCTGACGATATCATGTGTAAAATTATTATTTTTATTGAAAAAGCATTTGATGCAGTTTGTTATTATTTTTTTATTGAAGACAGGTAAATCATTCTCGTATACGACAAGTATCATACGGGACATACAGAAGTAAGTAAAACAAACAGAATAAGAAAAATAAAATAAAAGTAAAAATAACAAAAGAGTAAATATAGAACAAAAGTTACTAAAAAGTGAACTAACAAAAACGAATAAGTTACAAAGACAAAAATGCATTACGAAATAAAATAATTACGAAACAACACCAATACAATGAAGTTACAAAAATTGAGAAATGAAAAATTTACAAAATCAGATCAAAGAAGATACAAAATAAAGTGAAGGGAGCTTTACTGTAAGCAAGTTAAAAACAATTAGAAAAAAAGTTAATTTTAAGAGCTTGCAGTTTGGTTTTCAGGTGTTTTCTCTCTTTTTTAAATTTTAGTTAAATGCAGTCGTTTTGGAATTAAAGAGGAATGACTTTTGCTTTATCGAAATAATCGTGTATCTGTTATCCTCACGCTATCTTGTCTCACCTCAGTCTTCCAAGTGTTGATCAAATTTATCTTAATTGGATTATTATTGTGTCTGTGTTGAAAATTGTTACAAATAAACAATTGTAGTGAATCATTTCTCCCACAAATCTAGCCGGGTTAGAGGGAAGAAGGAATAATAATTCCTTACACACGTTTTTACAAAATTATAAAATAAAGCAATTCCTTACTGGTAAGATTAATTTTAAAGTATACCTCAACAGATTTAAACTGTGCGTTTCCAAACTTTGTGACTACAATGTTGGTGGTGGTGAGCAAAGTGTTGAACATCCTATTCTTTTCTGTTCAAACTTTAAGAAGTAAAGAAAATGCCTGAGGTTTAAGCTGCATGCTCTTAATATTTCCTAATTTGCCTCCTAATTTTTTCTCAGCTTGTTCATTCACATTATTTTGTAAATCCAATGATTTTATTTTGTATTTTTTTAATACTCTGTTTTTATAATTTTATTGGTTTTTTTATGTAATTGTTTGTCTTTGTAACTTATTTCCTTTTATCATTTCATTATTTCATAACATTTATTTTGTTAGCTATTCTTTATTTTATTTATCTTATTTTGTTTGTTTTGATTACTTCTGTAAGCCCCGTGTGACACTTGTGGTGCAAGGAACTTATTTTACCTATCTTCAATTAAAAAAAAAGAAACGATTGCAATGTCATGTTTAATAAGAATAAAATAGGTACTTATAAATATTAATGAAAAATATTTAGTCATAAAAAAAAATTAATCAGCGATATGAATTATCAAAACAAAGATCCACTGAGAAATTTCAATTAGGAAACTAATTCTAAAAATAGAATTAAAATGGATATTATTTCATTAAAAAACGTAATTTACGTAATTAATTTGAAAGTTTTGAATGACTTACGTTTAATTAGTTTTGAGAAATACGATGATGCATGATATGAAATGTAAAGTAATAAATTTTGAAAACACTAAGGAATGTGCAAGATAAAAAATTAATGATTTGATGACTATATATATAATTAAAGAATAGCAAATTTTAAATGTACTAGTCACTTCTAGAAAGCTTCATCGCGTAGTTAAGAACTAATATAAATGGGAATAAGTTTAATTCGTGTTATTTCATGCTTATTTTAATTCTACAGAAAACTTAAATGAAACAGAATTTTATTATATTATTAACGAAAAAAATTATGATAGTAATTGATTTTTTTCCTATATAGTGTTAGGGATTCAAGGAGTTTAATTAATGCTTTCTTATTTTAAAGAAAATTAATTTGATATTTTCCTTTTAGGGAAAATTGTAAAAATATTTTTTAAGCTTATTAATCTGCTCTACGTAAAATTGGGAGTATTTTACTTGATATATCTGATTAAAGTTAAGTCAAAATTCACTGCAGGACCGACTTCCTGCTAAGAAGCTAATTATTTCCCAATGGTCACTTGGTTTTTGGAGGGGAAATATCCTAAAGGGGACACTTCTACCACATAAATGTTGAGCAAGTCAACCTTTGAACTTACCTTGGTCACGGCTTAAGAGAAACCGGCAGAGTGTTCCAGCCAATCTCCGACTTTTAAATCTACCCCACAGGAGGTGACAAGATACCAATGGTTGGGTAGTAAACTTGGGTACGTTTAACCAAAACCATTCATATATTTTCATGTGTCTTTCATTGAAGGCGTGACATGAACTTTCTTTAAAGATAAACATAAAAAAGGCGAAACCATAGACTCACTTCTGGGACACGCACAATTCTCTTACTAAATGCTAAATAAACCTAATTTTCATTATATTTGAACTTCCATAGAAGCATTTTGCACTAAGCACCTGTACTATTCTAATCTGTAATTTGAAGCCCCTGGGAGGGTTATCTTTTAGAAAAACCATGCAGATAGCCTTTTTTTCATTTTCACCCTATGTTGGACATCGCACCTACAACGTATGTAGTTAAGTTTTACTTCCAACACGCACGCACGCCCACCTGCACGCACGCCCACCCGCCCGCACACACACACAACACACACACACACACACACACACACACACACACACACACACACACACACACACACACACACACACACACACACACACACACACACACACACGAGCCATTATCCTCATTATCCAATATTCAATATAAAGGCATTCTCTCAGCTGTTTTTCTTGCCATCAAAAACGATCTTATCCTTTTTACTGCCTGGAAGCCACGCCCATTGGACCCTCGCCACTCGTCCAATAGCCATGCAGACACATTCTAGCCTGAAACTTCTACTTTCGTCACTCGTCATCTCAATTTAGTTAGATACGGGATTCAAGGTTGCAAGCAACCGTATGCCCAAAGACAAATCCTCATATATAAAACCATGGACTCAACTTTCAGACCAAAAGCCCGAATATCGTCTCAACCTCTCAAGCTTTAAACTAGCAACAATCAAACGATAAATTATGTTAATTGTCTTACATTCAAATAATTTTAGATTCTATTATAGGAAAATAACAGAAGCTAAAATCACCGTATTAATTCAACATCAAAAAAGATAAAAGTAAAAAGTTAATTAAAATATTACTTATGAATACTAAAAGCAAATGCAAAAGCTAACAAAGCAACTTTTAAATAAGAAAATTGTTACTTTTCTTTAAACAGAATTTCTATCTCAGAATGAATCATGGAATGAACTATCCGGTAAATTAGTGGTTATTTTATTAGTTGGTTATCATTTACTTCAAAATGCACTAAGCAGCTCTCATAAGTGTTATAATTTTAAATTTAAATATAGGTAGCTTTAACAATTGCCAAAACAACTCAAACAGCATATACTATTCTGTGTAGGTAGTTTTTAAATTATTGTCGAATTAGATTCTATGGAACATACAAGAAACGAAAACAAAATAGTTTCTGGTTTTTAAGAGGAAGGAAAAATAATTTTTAAATTAGAAGCTGTATTAGGAATTTTTTAAATGTTATCTCAAATTCAAGAACCCTTATTTATAGTTCCAACTCCAAAGATTTTTTTTTAATGAAAAAATTTCTTTTTGTCCATAAGATTTTTCAGAATACAAGTATATGGATTGAGAAACGCTTTCACTCTTCATATTTGAAGAATGAACGTTTAATTTTGCAACATGTAATTACTATTACGGTTTACGAAATTTAGTAAATTTTATTAATAATTTCTCTGATGGGTAACGTAGTTGGTTAGACGCTGGCCTTGTACGGCCAAGTTTGCGGGTCCGACAGCAGGGTTTTAATAGCTCTTCGCTTCTTAAATGAAGTTTGAATGTACATTCACACGTAATTTTAAGAATTTGAAATCGATCTTTTAACTCTCACATGTACATATATAGTTACAACCCCCCCCCCTATTTTTTTCAAAGAAATAAGTTCAGCTTCTGAATCTTACACACGTCAAGAACCAAAACTAAAGAGTCTAATATATTTTCTATGATTTTAGTCAATATATTCATTTCCATTTAGAGTAGAAGGAATAAGTCAAAGGCCTAAGACATACGAAAACAAAAAAGAAAAACTAATTTTGTCACATGTAAAGATTTTTCTGTCGACATTCTAAACAAAAGAATTTTAAAGCTAAAGTAATATTTTGGTTAAGAAGGGGAAAAAAAAGAAATGTGTCCCTTTGGTTTTATTTAAGTGATAGACAAAAATTAAACTGGAAAAATATATGCTTGTGTCGGAAACTATTGATTTGAAACTTAAAGATCTTTCAGTAAGCTAGTACATTTTTTTTATATTTTGCTTCTTCTCCTTATAAGCTGTGTTCAGATGCAAAATATTTTTAAAACAACATTCAAGAGGTGAAAGGGAAAGAAATATTTGAATGCTTTTAATTGAATAAAAACATAAAAATAGTAAGATTTTCATGAAAAACGAAACAATTTTAATAAACTGAAGAAAAGTAATAAAAAAAAATCTCCTTAGTAATAATGCCAATAACATTGTAGGAATATGCCATTGGGTTGGTGCGCATTAAAAGTCCAATTTTTAAGTGAATATATAAAAATGCATATCTGTTTTCAAAATCTATTTATTTCATTAAAATATGCTCCACTTGCTTTAATGCACCTTTCCCAACGAGGTTTTAGTGCATATCTTAAAGAAACTCGGATCTTTAGAATCAATCCACTCTTATATGGAATTTTCCAGGCTGTCTTCATTTTCATGCTGCTTAACCCACACAAATAGCTCTAAATGTTTAAAAAATTGAAATTCGGTTGGCAAAGACACAGTAATTAAGCTGAGAGTTGCAAAATTTAATATTTTAATTAATGAAAATTCGTTATTGTTTTGTACGACGTATGCAGCCGAGTTTCATCGTGGAGAAGTATTGAGCCATGCCAATTAAGGTATCCGAACACGTTGAAAATGACCAAATTCAGTCAAGACAGATATTTTTATTTTTATTTTATTGAATAGAGCTATCTTTTGACTTCCCGAAACAAACTTTGTTTTGTTTCTACGCTACCTAGAGGCCAAGTTACAATTAATTTCATAAATTTAGAAAAACTGGAAGTGGGTTTTTAATCTATTAGAAGTGGGCATTTAAATTGATCAAATCCTATCATGGCGAGTCTGATAACTCAAAATATTACGAATGTATTTCTATAAAACTTTTTGAACCTGATATTTATGTTATTTTCTAGAGATTGTACTAAAATATTTCTTATTGTATGAATACTTTTTGAGTTATGGCTTGTTATTTAAATAATGGTCTCATAAAAAAATGTAACATTTCTTATAATGCTTACTCAATAAGCTCTAAAATTTTCAAATTTTAATAAAAAATTAAAATTTTAGTACATTTTCTAGATAAATGCATCTAATTTGTTTTAGTAATACTTTTACTAATATATGTTTATTACTTTTTTCTCTAACTGCTTTCAAGTTTTTCAAAAATATGGCTAAAACTTCACTTATAATTGTGATTTTTGTAAAATTCAGGTAATTTATTTTAAATTTTGATAGATTAATAGAAATATTTATTGGTATTGAGTCTTAAAAGAGCATTTATAATGTTTTAGTATGCTATTTTGTTAAAAAGTACTCCGAACGTGTTCGGATACCGTAACAAGTGATAGAACTATAATTTTCAATTTTCCCCGCATTTCATCAATGTACTGGTAGCAAAATATACTCAGTTGTATTCATTTCTGCCAATGATTTCAGAGCGCTATTTTTCACAATGTTTTGGGTCTTCCTCGTGATCATTTTGTAAGGAAAATACACCAGACGGAAAATTTTCAAACCAACACTGGCACCTTTCGATGTTTAGTAGTATTCTCTCAAAATGCCTGACTTTTGCAGCATTATTACCAAGTTAATACTCATAAAAAATTAAACGAATATCGGTTGAATTCATATCCTTACGAAATTCAAAATGAAGTACAAAATTGAAGACTTTTGAGAAAATCTTCTATGTTGAAATGTGTCTCCAACATTTCTTCTATGTTTTAAACTATAAAAAAAAACATTTGATTCAGTTTCCCACAACTATTTGAACTATATTCTTATATTACAATTAAAATCCAAACCTTTTATTTAGCAGCAATTTAGAATTTAATTCCAGGAAACACATTTTTACCCCATCATTTTTCATGGTAAGAGAATTGAGACGTATTTTTAACATTTTAAAGCAAGTTTTTGGGCTTTGTAAGTTAAAAACTAATCCATTTTTAAAAGTGTATTACGAATAGAAAGCGCATATTTTGTGTGAATCTAGATTAAGTAGAAAGAAAAATGTATGTATTACATTTAAATAGTTACAAAATAAATATATATTCCTAATTTTCTATTCAGAACACAATGAATACGCTACAGACTCAAAAATAAATATATACACTTTGGAAACTAATTTTAACATTAAAAATGTTTGAGCTGGTCTTTTAAAGAGAAGACATCTACAACTTAAATAATCTTATTTTCGATTGGAAGGGAAAAAATTAGTCTTTAGACTTTATCTTGAGTGACTTACAAGTGGTTAAACTAATAGAAAAACCTGTTCTCCAGTAACGAGAAATCTATTTACCGTCCGAAAAACTGGAGCTTTCTGTTACTTCTGAGAGCTTTTTTTAAATTTTATTTTGAGCTATAGTTTCCTCTAAAACAGTTGGTATGTCAAAAAGGGAGAGAAGAAGTAGTGCTGATTTTTCTTTTAGCTACACATAGTCTACTAATAGTAATAACAAGAAAACCTATCTAAAACTAATAAAATTCCTCTCCTTCATGAAACATTATAACTTAAAATTTTTAGGGGTCTATCCGCGAACCTGTCACTAATCCTCTTGGGATAAATTTATTTCTTTTTATTTTAACTGTTGTTCTATTGAAAACTTTCTCCCGAAAAAGAAGACTCTATTTTTTCAAATGAAGGGTTCTATTTAAATATTGACTTTTAGATATGCGAAGTTAGTTGGGAACTGGTCGAGAGTTAGTAGACGAGTAATTTCTGGATGATTGAATATTACCAATTGACGATTAAGACATGAGATAGAGATTAATAATAACGACTGGACAATTAATAGTGAATTAAACCGTAGACGTCTAAAGTGTACTAAGAGTAAGTGAATTAGATTATACTCATATTCAGCATCATATTGCCTGGTGATTGCAATTATACTTAATAGTAGTGTGCATAGTTTTCAATTTAAGTTAGAAATAATAATAAATTATAATTTGAACTTATTATGGCTTATCTTTTTGAACCCCAAACACCGATAACCCCTTATCACAAACTCATTGAAGTAATTAAAAAAAAAGAAATATTAATTCAATGGCATATAGCAACTGAACAAAAGCTAAACATTTTTTTTTAAATATTAAAGCAGATAATTCCATTTAATTAATCATACCTATGCTTGAAAAATAAATTCAAAATCCTTTTTCAAGATTTCCACCTCTGTTTACCTTCAATTTAGAAATCAATCTTCGACATCACCATTTCCAATTACTTGGATATCATGACGGTACTCCTGCTCATAGGACATCTTCAGTGAAGTAATGCTTCGTCAAGTAATTCGGGAACCAAATAATTGGATATGGCCGTGTAGATTGATCTCCCCGTAAGCCTGATCTGAATTCATTGGACTTCATCCTGTGGGAGATACCTGAAGCAACGAGTGTTTGCGACTCTTTCACAATCATTGTAAGACCTTAAAAGACGCATATTTATGCTTGTACCAACGTGTGCCACGTAAAATTCAATCGAGAATCCAAATGTACGTTGCAGCTGATGGTGAGATGTTTGAACTTTTCAAATAAACGTATATTGTTATAACTAGTAATTTTTTTCTTTCTCAGATCATTTTCTCATGCCACAGTGTAGGAAATCACTTGAAAACAAATGCGCAGCTTAACGGTTCTATTTTTTGCATTAATGTCCTCAAGGTATATTTTCGTACTACATCGATGATGGCCTACAACTCTCATTATTGGAGAAAACAAAATATATCAGACTTATGAGGAAAGGAAACATTACCAAAATGGGTTATAATAAGAAATATATCCACTCCTAACTGTGATGACTTGGTGGCATCGGCATTTAAATGTTTCCAACTAGCTTATTCGATACAGAAATGAAAAGCGAGGATCAAATATCATGTAAGCCAGGCATAAAACAACAATATGTCTTCCGTGGTAGCCTCAAGTATGATCTATCAAATTCAGATCGGGAGAATGAGCTGACCATTCATTCTTTACAAAATAGGATCCTCAATAAGCACAGCTCGGTGTTTTCATGCATCATCATTCATCAGAATGAGTTCATTACCAATACCAGTGGTGTATGGGTGAATATATCGATCAAGAATCTCACCCGGATATCTCAGTCCACTCAGAATACCTCCATGGATCACATGCAGGCCAGTGAAACCACAGAGAGAAATAATTGTTCGAACCATAATACCACCATTTCTGTAATTGTGTCTCAACATTATTGGATTGGTTGTATTTGTTACGTTGTTCGTTACAGATCAGCAGACACTCTGAATCGTTCTTCAGTGTAAAACTGGACTACTTTGTAAAGAAAACAGAAGTCAACTCTGCTCTGGCAGTGGAAATGTATTCTTTTGTCCAATACAAAGGGGTATATTCCTGTCAATGGCTTCAAGGAATTCGCATAGCTGGTCATTTTGCATAGAGACTTGAATTGTGAATGCGTTTTTGCACCATTGTACCTAAGGTTCTTGTTCCTAATGCGATAAAATGAGGCACAGTAGTGCTTCTACTTATCCAGCCTGAAAGAGTTAAAAACCAGTCTTCTGCAGAGGCGTTGTAACACATGATTGACCTTGAACATATATTTTATATACATAGTCTTTACATTCCAATTGATCCTGCAGTTGTTGGATCACTCTATCATCATCAGCATGTGACAAGACCTTTTTCCACTCATCCCAATACCTTTAATCTAAATAAATCGAGTAAATAATTTCTCCAAACTAAAAATTAATTATTACGTGAAGTTTTGAAGGGCTCAGGACCATTATGGATTAAAAAAAACCTTCAAGAGAAAATTAACAGGAATTATTACATTTATATAAGGAAAGAGAGAGAACGTTTTCCAAAGCCTTTTTAACTATGTATTAAAAAGTATTAAACGTAGAAAAGTTCAAGCATTCTGAATAAAGTACAGCTGTGTTGCACAGTAAATCTATATGTTTTTGTCAGTCTCACCTAAATATCATAACAGAAATCCAAATATAATACATATTTAGTTCTCAAAGTAAAAGTTCGCAGCCTATAGTTGCCATTGGATATCACTAGTGCTTATTAAGGTTGCTGCGAGTCAAAAATATTATTTTAGCTTCATGATACTTGAAAAGTGCCATCGACATCATCCTTTTTTTTTTGATAGAATTTTTCACGGTTTGCTTACAAAAATTAATGAGGATTCAATTCCTCATGCGAGAAAACTTTCCACTTCAGAGATGATTCAACCACCCTCTTTGAAGGAAAAAGAATAAGCCAGAGGCGAAAGAAATTTATATGAGAAATGAGAGAAATTTTCAGTAATGAAACTCTAATTGTTTTCATGTTCTTAATATGTTTAAAATCTAACAAAAACTGATATTTACATTTTTTTTTCTGGTTCCAATTTTTTCCTTTTGCTTACATTTTTCTTAATTTTGACTCGGCATCCAATAAATTATAAAAGAATTTTTTTAAAAAAGCTAATGAAAATAACTGTATTCTATACAGGAAATAAAATGTATCCACTGTTACCTCTCTCAAGAATCTAACAAATATTTAAATATGCTAACTTTTAAACTTCCATGGTAGCAGGAAATGTCACCATTAACTCCTTGAGGGGTTTGTCCGTATAACTTACGGGCTATTGATAGTTGACTGAAATTGGTTTGTCCGTACGCAGTACGGGCACTCTGATATTTCCTTTCTTTCTTTCATTTGCGATTAGTTTTAATTTTTATGCTGTTTTATGTAGTGCTAGTATTTTGAACAGATAATGCAGTTTCTCTATAGTACTGAAATGTTTTTTGTATGGCATTTTTTTGTGGTGAAGGCGGGAATTAGTATAGTGATTAGTTAAGCATTTTGGGTAATAAATATGAACACTTAAGGGGTTAAAGGATTGCTACTAACAACTGCATTTGTTCTTCCTAAAGGGCACTAATAATAATGTTTTTCTGCCTTCGAAATGAAATTTCCCTTTTTAAAATGAATATAAACATTCAAAAATCAAAATTATTGTTTAATGTACCTAAAAGGGAAATAACAAAACGTTTATCCAAAGGGGGAAAACTGCAAATAAGCCTAAGTGTGTTCTATTTTCAGATTATTAATTACTAATTTGTTCACTCAAGTTTTTAAGAATAATTATAATTATATAACATTACAATACAACATTAAAAACACAAATAAAATATAATATCTGAATAACTCAGATAAAACATATAGCAATTGCTCACAGAAACGTTAGGGCAATTTAAAATCTGTACATTGAAATAACGACTCCTTTCCAAGCTTTAAAACTTCGTTTTTCTAATGTTATTTAGCAGCTAACAAGTACAAGTAGAAAGATTCGTGTGGATCCATTTAAAATTATTAATGAATGCTCTTATATCTCTTATGTCATTATTTTAAGCTCTCAAAAGCAACCACTTTCATTATTGGCGCTGTTCACACATTTTGTTTAAATATCTACTTCCATTAGAGAGGGTTGTTATTGTAAGCGTTGGTTCATTATGATAAACGGAGGAAACCGACTTTGAGTGAAATTTGATGAATTACACTTAAGTGAAGTAAAAGAGATGCAGTCAAAGATTTTAAATTAATATAAAATAAGAGTGATAATCCTTAAAAATCCTTAACTAGGAAGTTCTTAAATAATGGAGAAATTTGGCAAATGTACAATAGGCCTCTGGAAGATTGGTGCAAAAAATCCCAATCAACATTCTGATGCAATTGGAAAACATTAACTGAAGATTTAACTATTTTCAATACGTTTGTGATTTTTGTAATTTTCTTTTTCTTTCAATTTTTAGATGTATTTTTCATTCATATACGTATATGTTACCGTTAAAATGTATAATTCAGTTATTTCATAGAATAACTAGGTATTTTATGAAATAACTAGACAAGTCAGTTAAAGTATATAATAGATGAAAAATTTCATACTTTACCTAGTTAATCCATGAAATAAATAGGTATTCTATGAAATAACTAAGGATAGACCATTAAGGTGAAAAATAAACAATTTCGAAGTTATTTTAAAATTTAATTGATCATAAATAGCTGAAATCTCACGAAAAACACATTTCTCTCTTTTACGGATGAATAATTGATAAATAGTAAGAGAAAACTGATAATATAATTTATTATTACTAACGTTAGTTAAACAGAAAGGGGAAAAAGAATATGCTGCAAAAATAGATTATATTTAAATATTATCAACAAAAATAGATGCTGGGAAGAAAAACTGTTGCTTCATAAAAACATTGTGTAAACTTTTTTAAACAAAAATGTAAGAGAATATTAATTAAAATTTTATGAGATACTTTTATTTTAGTTTTCATTATTTATTAGAGCAAGGATTTCTGTGATGACACTTTGGATTGGACTGATTATTTTTGAAACAAGCCCACTTTTCACTATTGCACATTTTTTTTTACACGAGCCCTTTTTAAATCCTTGTTCAGTACCGCAACTTAGACCTGTTGCAACACATGGAAACTTTGTGTCTATATATGGAACTTCTTCAATGGAAATTATTTATTGCTGACATATACTGAACTGATATCTAGCGTACAATTATTTTATTTGGCCATCTCTAGTTCCTAATCGAAAAAATCCTTTCTAAAGCAGCTAGAACTGGCTCGAAGAACTTTCTAGTGCCGTATTTTATACTTTAACGAACATTTTTAGGGAGAGATCTTGTGATTAAAACGATTCAGGCCATTTTTTGTCTTGTAAGATTTTCGAAAAAGTTTCCCTTTCTTAAATACTCCTTTCATGTTTATCTATGCTTCCATTCTGTACATAAAGTCGAGGAAAGTGTTCTGTGGTCATCAGGGTCCATAATAAAAAACTGTTGTCCTAAAAAAGGAATATCGATGATGCAAAACCAAAAGGATTGTTTTCAAATTGTAATCCAGGGCCGATGTCTTCATACCGAACTATTTCAGGATATTTTTAGTATCAATTACAATTTCAAATTGCTTTGATGTATCAATTATTTCTTATTGTATTATTCTGTTTGTTTGATGTCTTTTTATTCAGTTTCAGATATTTTCTTCTAGATTTCTGTTAACATTATATAAGGAATTAATGGGAATGTATAAAAGTGTAAGCCCTCTCTCAGTGTAAAACAACTCAATCACTGAAATTTATGACATTATAGTTGACAAATCCATGAAATCGGTTTGCAAAGTAATTATTTATTATTTTTTTATCAAAATAATTTTTCAGATTTTTTTTCTAAATTCAAATTTTTAAAACGGAAACTCATAGTAAATATAATAGAATTATATATCTGTGTTTAATATATATTTTGCCTCAATGTTGGTTTGAAACAACAAATTATTTTAATTTTAAAGATATATGTGATGTCGTTTTGTGTTGGGTATGATGTTGTAGAGGTTTCATGCAACAGACTTCGTCTTGAGGACAGCACTTTTATTTACAGTAAACACATAAAAAAAATATTAAACGCAAATTGTAACTACCCACGCGGGAAATTTCTCTAATCTGGCCACCGCCCTAACGCGCCGGTGCCGAGAAGCTATCTCTTTCAAAAACAAACAACACATTCTTACGGTAGGGGGACACAGTGCACCTCCTGGTGAGGGGAGGAAACACTACACCCCCCACACAAGATTGAAGTGTCACACATGATACTCAATCTGATAATAAAATAAATGAGCATGAAATAATATACATTAATATCATACACTAAGATATAAGTAACTAGCATTATCTCACACATAAAAAGATATGTATACATAACTAAATTGAGAATAGCATTTTGATATCCATAATTATACCATAATAATCAAGAAAATTGAAATCTAAGAAATACACAAAATAAACAATAGTTAGTTAAAAAATATTTAAAATCAAATTCTAAAAAAAAACATTAGCATTTTTTTTAAAAATGTAAATAGATACACAAATAATATAACGAAATATATAAAATGAGATTCAGAAAATATTGTTCACTAAACCTAAAATGTTCCTTTTAAAATTGAAAGGCACACTTGTTACACTAATCGTGAGAGTGCATCAGCATGAGGCATTTTCACACCAGGGCAATGTTTGATTGTCACATTGAACTTCTGTAGAGCAAAAGCCCATCTTTGTAGCCTCGCAGATTGTGGTGCACTCTTTGTCAAGTAAGGTAAAGGGTTATGATCAGTATAAAATTCAATTTCAGTCCCAAATACCCATACTTCGAACTTTTTTAAGCTCCACACAATAGCAAATGCTTCTCGTTCAATAGTTGACCATGACTGTGTTGGGTCTTGCTTAATTTTTGACTTGCATAAGCAATTGGGTAACACTTATCACCACATTTTTGTGACAGGCAAGCAGCTATGCCAATTTGGGATGCATCTGAATGAATGGTATACGGTTTATCAGGCACTGGAGAGTACAGCGAAGGTGCTTCCGCTAAAGCTTTTTTCAGAAGATGAAATGAGAAGTCATGTTTCTCAGTCCATGGGATGGAATCAGGTACTCTCTTTTTGGTGAGTTCGGTCAATGGATACACAAGTTCAGAATATCTGGGTATATACTCACGATAGTAATTGCACAGTCCAAGCACACTATGAAGCTCCTTCTTCGTTTTAGGCACTGGTAAATTGTTGATAACAGCAGTCTTTTCAGGATCTGGTTCGTGCTTACCAGAACCGATGATATGTCCCAAATATTTTATTTGAGTTTTTCCAAAAGCACACTTTTTAAGGTTCACAGTGAAATTTAACTGTGAAAGTTTCGTTAAAATAGTATCCAAATGAAGAAGATGTTCTTCCCAATTTTTGGAGAAGATTGCGATGTCATCAATGTAGGCACGTGAAAATTCTCTATAACACGATAATGCTTTGTTCATTTCACGCTGAAATGTAGCAGAGGCATTTTTCAAACCAAAACTCATCACCTTGAAGCGGTACTGTTGACGATGAGTCTTGAAAGATGTAAGATTTTTGCTGTCTTCCGCCATGGGTATAGCCCAGTACCCTTTCAAGAGATCTAATGTTGTGATGATATTGGCTCTTCCAATAGAATGTATGAGCTCCACAGCATCTTCCATCGGAAAATCATCAGACAAACTCTCAGAGTTAAGAGCTCTGAAGTCAACGCAGAGTCGCAGGGTACCATCTTTCTTGTTAACGCAAACAATTGGATAGGCTATTTCTGCATCAGATTCTTCAATTAAATCAAGTCGTAAGAGCTCCTCTATCTGCTCATCAACTTTAATCTTCAAGGACTCTGGGATGCGATACAAGAATGGCTTCTTCCGTTCAATATTAGGCTTTAAGCGAATTCTATGAGCTCCTACTTTGGCTATTTTCACATCACTTGTGAATAGTGTACTGTGTTTTAGAAGAATTGCTAACACTTGTTCTCTCTCAGTCTCCTTCAAATGGTTCAGATCGGTTTCATGTAGAACTCTTTCAGATGTGGATCTCGATAAATTAGGAGTGGGATGAATTTCTCCGAATTCGTGGTCATCTTCAAAAATAACTCCAACTGCAAGTGCACGAGGATGATATTTCCTGATCTTATTCACATGAACATGTCTTACAGTTCCGTTGGGGAGTTTAACTTTATATGAATGGGGTGGATGGTGTTGAATTATCTCTCCAGGTCCAGTCCATCTAGCATAGATCTTATTACTAGAATCTGGTATCAGCAAAACAACTTGTTCTCCGATGCTAAAATTCTTTACGGATGACCTCTTGTTGAAGTAATCTCCATAACTTTTTTGTTTCTGAGCAGCAGTTAAAGATGCACTCTCAGCAGCTTTTTCCATCTTGATCTTCATTTCCTGAAGGTAATCAGCAGCTGACTGGGAAATGTTCGTCGGAAGATGTATTTCGCCTGCCCAGGATGATTTAAGAATAGCCAAAGGCCCTCGAGCTTCTCTGCCATAAAGTAACCTAAATGGTGATACACCAGTGGTAGTGTTTGGTACTTCACGGTATGCAAACAACAGAAAAGGTAATTGTCGATCCCAGTTTCTTGGATCTTCACGAATAACATGATGAAGCATATCCTTCAGCACCCTATTCCATCTTTCAACTAGTCCGTTGCTGGCCGGATAGCCAGGACAGGAAAACCTAGGACTAGATCCAATCCTTTTCGTAAATTCTTGGGTTAGAGCCGACTTGAAATTTGTGCCTTGATCACTGGCAATTATACTCGGAATTCCAGTCCTCGAGAATATTTGCAATAAAGAGTCACATGCGGTCTTGGCTGTAAGTGATCTAAGTGGTACTGCCTCAGGCCAACGTGTGTGTTGATCCATCATACAAAGGACATATTTGTGCCCTCTACCCGATGGTGGTTGAATAGGTCCAATCACATCAATGTTTACTATCTCAAAGGGAAGCTCCGGACGGACAATAGGTGTAATGGGAGCTCTATCTCCAATTTTATCAGATTTCCGAAGCTGGCACCCTTTGCATGTCTGGACAAATTCAGCAATTTCCCTAGACATATTTGGCCAAAAGAAATTATATTTTATCCTCTCTTTTGTTTTCTTTACCCCCATATGACCTCCAAAAACTGACTCATGTGCTAGTTTCATCACTTTGTCTATTCTGCAACGCGGTAAAACTAATTGCATTACGGGTTCATTTAGAATTTTATCCCTGTGATAAATTAATTCCTCAACTAATAAAAAATTTCCTTTATTTAATTTCAACTCTGCACGAACCTTTTTAAGAGAATCACAATTATTCTGTTCATCTTTTATTTTACTGTAATCCGAATTAAAATTTAAATTATCTGAGTCGCTCTCGACATAAAATATTTCGTTCCCGGATTCTGCGTCATTTTCATCATTTGAAAACGGAGTAAAACTATCAATCGATTCGGCAAAAGTATCATTTTCTTTTTTATTAGTTTTATCATTTATCGAACATAAAGCCTCATACAAAGAAGGAGGTATTAAAGCCTCAGCATTTAATTTATCCGTGATCGCTACCAAGCAATCCATTGGATGATTCAAAGAATTATTGTCAAGAGTAATAGAGGTTTTAATTAGTTTTGCTTCTACATTCTCTCCAAATGCAGAGCTTAAAGTAATCTTTCCGAATTCATCATTAGAATTATCTGGAAAAATATTAGAATTACATATAAAAATTTGAGTTCCGCTATCCAAAACACAATTTATTGCTTTCACGTTAATATAAATAACAACATATTTTAAAGGTTCAAGGTCAATTTTAGGTTGTACATATTGTACTTGAGAAGTCTCTTTTTTCTCATTTTTTAATTTAGAATATTTTTTATTACAATCTCGAGCTAAATGATTCTCACCGCAAATGTAACATTCTATTTTTCTATTTACTTTACTTTGTTTTGAGTTATAAATTTTATTTTCTTTCGAATTAAGATTTGTTTTGTCTCGTCTCGAGTGAGGTGGGATATATTTAAAATAATTTCGCAAGCCATTTTGATTATGACATGCTTTATGTGAAAACTCGGAAAAAGTTCTTCCTTTACAAGCACAAAACATGTCACACTCTTTTCCCATTTGAATTGGTTTAAACCAACTTTGCTCCTGCTTGATATTTATATGAATGGCAGTTTCATCATCTAGCGTTTGATATAATTTATCGCTAACAATTAACTCTTTTAAAGAATTAAAATCATTGCCATTTCTCAAATGACAGTATTGATCCCAATTGGTTAATAAACGAGATGCAAACTGAACATGCGTTTAATTTGGCATTCGTTTCGCTTCTTGAAAATTTTGCAAGCAAATTAAAGGCGTTGGCTCAAATTCTCTTAAAACTAAACTTTTTAACTTATCGTAATCGCTTAGTTCTTCGTCTTTTACATAAACTAAAATATTTTCGGCTTTTTCACCTAGCAAATTTAAAAGAATCTCTCCCTTAAATTCATCCGGCACATTTTTGGTTTTAAAAGAACGCTCTAAAGAAGAGAAAAATAAATTCCATCCCTCTTGTTTTTTAGGAATCGGAAGAGATAATGTGCGCACACTTTGAATGAAATTTTCTATCGAAGTTTGATTTGTTTCGGGATTTATTCGCTGCAAATCATTGCTATCCCTTTGAGTATCCAATTTAGCCCTTTCTAAATTTATTTTACCGAGTTCTATTTCTAATTTAATTTGTTCGAGTTTTATTTTTTCAAACTCAAGTTTCGATTGTTCCGTTAAACGCTCTTGTTCTTCTTTCGACTTTCTATCCGCGATAATCGAGTCCAAATAGTCATCGATAAACACTTTATCGGTTTTGTATTTGTCGCTATTTAAAATTAAATTTTTTAAATCTAATACCTTCATTTCTGGATTTATTATCTCGCCCAATTCATCAGCAATTAATATTAATTCTTCCTTTCTCGCTCCGCGAAACATAATTGAAAGGAATTATATTAAATGAATTTTTACCCCAAAATTTAGTAAATAACAGTTGCTGAACTCGCTCAAACAAAGCAAAAGGATTGCCTACCTCGTAGTTCCTTTTGATGTCTTGCTTCACTCAGGTTCCGATCCTGTCGTTAATGCGACAGTGGGATGTCGTTTTGTGTTGGGTATGATGTTGTAGAGGTTTCATGCAACAGACTTCGTCTTGAGGACAGCACTTTTATTTACAGTAAACACATAAAAAGAAATATTAAACGCAAATTGTAACTACCCACGCGGGAAATTTCTCTAATCTGGCCACCGCCCTAACGCGCCGGTGCCGAGAAGCTATCTCTTTCAAAAACAAACAACACATTCTTACGGTAGGGGGACACAGTGCACCTCCTGGTGAGGGGAGGAAACACTACAATATATATGTATGTGCTATATTTTCAATTAATGTAAAATTCTAAGGAAACATTATCGATTTTTAATTGTATTTGACCGAGTTTTATTACTGTAAATGAAATTGGATTTCTCTTGTAAACTAGCAAAGTCAGTCATAAAAATGGAAATCATATATCCCACCTTTTTCCCATTATATCCATTAAAATCCTTAATTTATCAGCTAAATTTTAAAATTAAATCTTATTAAAATTAAATTTCCCACTATGACAAATGTCTAAGCGATGATAGTAACTATATAGATAAATAGTTTCCGACATGCGGTTTCAGGCAAAAGATTTATTTTTGAGAGGATTGATTTTTGACAAAAGATTTGTTATGCGAGTTTTTCTAAAACAGTACTTAGTTACCAGAGACATCTCATACATTTATTCTACGTTTTCTAAGTACATTTTAATTTTGGGTCTATCATAATAGAGATAATACTAACTAAATCGTTATTTTTGTACATAATTTTCGTTCAACTAATATCTGTGCTAAATTTTATTAATGTCCACTGAATAGCAATCAAACTTTTTCTGATTTTACCCCTTAAATTTACCCCTGTATTATTAGTGAGATAAATTCGTGTGTGAGTCATACTTTTTAATATGTAGATAATTTCTCTCTATATAAGAAAGACCCATTATTATTTAATTTTTCACAATTCTTCCTTTGTTCATTTTGAAATGATTATTGATAATAATATATACTATCGTAATATTGCTTTGAATGATATCTCCACGGCATTTAAAATCTAAACAAAAAAAAGTAATTCAAATAGTTAATTATAATCTTTACGAGCGATGTGAAAATCTGAAACTCAATTATTAATTGAAATAATATATTTCTAATTTTCGCTTACTGATAAAATTTAAAAGAAAAAATGGTTTTGTAACAAATTTCTGCTTGGAAACCATAGTCTGATTTTCCTGCGGAAATTCCAAAGAACAACTTACCAGTCAATATCTATTTTGGGGTTAAAATAACAGGAAATTTCGAATTCTTTTGTCTATCGAAAATCTTACTTCGGATTTACCGATGCTTTTCCATAGGGACATCTTCAAAGGTACTTTTCGAAATATTTGAAATAGAAGGAAATTGGATGAGTCTGGGCTTTAGGTGTGCTTGAGGTATTTTCTTGAAAGTTCAATAGAAATACCTAAGAACGTATCGAAATCTCTCTTTCAGAAGGAATGTTTATGGTTTGGCATGGAAGTGGTACACATTTCACTCTGAATAAAACGTTTGAATGTCAGTGATAAGAAAACATTCAATAGTATTGCGTCTAAGCATTATTTATAAGAAAAGAATCACAAAATGTTTTTTTTAATTTACAAAGGGCTAATGAATGAACATAATCCATTTTAAATTCCCAGTTTGCATAAGATATTAAGTGTTTTAATTCTGCTATAAATACGAGGGCTGTAAATTAAGTAATGGAAACCTAGGTATTAATCAATTTTTAATGAACTTACAAATACAATTGCATTACATTCCTTCTATGTAAGCACCGGCAAAGCTTTTTAGCCTTTTGCCAAATGTCGTGAAGTAATTGGAGACTATCAGCAAGATGTTGATTGTTGATGTTAGTGATGGAGTACCGTATTGTAATGAGTCTTCCTGAAATCAGAAGCTTCGGAGAGGTTACTTCGATTTCGAAAGCAGATGGAAGTCAAAAGGTCTCATGTCAGGTGAGTAGGGCGGATGTTCCAAGAATTATCACTGCCACCTTCGCAACAGAAAAGTAACATTATTTGTGACATGACAATGAGCGTTGTAATGCAGAATGATACGGAGATTGTTTTGCAATAAATGTAGACCTTCTGTACCTGTGGGAGTTGATGTGGAACCGAGTGGGCAGCAATTGTTCTCATGTTCAGACATTTATTCGATATGTGCCACACCTTTCGATTACTGTGACCAACCTATAGGGATAATTCCTGGACAGTCCGTTGAAAGTCTATGGTAAGAAAATCACTTAGGAGGTCAGTCTGATCTTGAGTAATGAATGGGCTACTTGTGCGTTTGCAAATCCGCAATCTCATTCCGACCCGAATGAAACATTTTAATCCATCGTGTAACCTGTACGATAATGCACTTTCCCCACAGGATTCCATTAATCTTCGACAACATACTGTTGCATTTTTGTCTCGGGCAAAATATCTTTTAAGCCATAACCGCAAATCATCTTTTGAAAACATGTTTTAGATCGATGGAAACGAAACTCTTCACTTTAACGCCTCATAACAAATAATCTTATAACTAGATCAACTGTTTTTTTTTGCACTCTACACATTGACATCAGCGCCCTCTCACCACTCCTATATTCTGTTTGAGTATACCCGCTCTTCTACGAATTTCTAGGTTAAATTGCCATTATTTAACTTACACAGCCCTCGTATAACACGGTTTATTTTGTATAATATCTCTTATTTAAGGGCCAAAAAATACCTTTCCATAATTTAATAGGATGATTTGATAAACCTTTCTTGTTGTATTATATTAAATCTCATTTGAAAATATTGTCAGAATTCTTAAAATATTTCTTCTTTATCATTTTAGTATATGTGTTTTAGGATTCTTATAGTCACAAAGAGTAATTATGTGATTTAACTGTTCTCAGTATTTCATGATTTTCTTTACACAAATGAAGTTCTCACACAAGTTATTTAACTTAATATTTAAAACGAGCAAATTTATAAAATAACTGATTAATTGCTGTAAATACGAAAATATAATTAAATTACGATTATTTTTTGTAAAAATATGAGATTCAAAACAAAATTTTTATACATTAGGCTAAAAGTCCAAATTAATGTTTTACATTTTGCATTCATTTGAAATTTATGCAAATAGAGATCAGATAAATATTACTAAATATGCCTTTTTCTAGAAAGGAATACGTTTATATTTTTTCCTTTGCAGCTGAAATAATAAAAATCTGTTTCTTTGCATTCTCCTAAATGCTGAGGTATATTACGGAATGATTGAACTAAAATGAAATTAAGATTAAAATATAGAGAAAAAAATTCGTTCAGATAATCATGTAATCATGAGACTTTTTAATATACACGACCTGACTAAAGTTTCCGGGAATGATTTTTTGTAGCTGGCAACGCTGATGGAGGGGGGGCGAGTTGAGGGGGATCTATGCTTCCAAATGAGATAGAAGCACATGTAAACAGTTGTTAATGCAGGGTGCAGTGGTCTCTTTTGCACTCTCGTCAAGCAAAATTGGACACCAGTACCACCTCCAACGCCCCATACTATGTTATTTTCAGGGTTTCTTTGACCTTTGGGAACAAAAAGAAGTTTACTGGTGCCAGATTGTGGCTGTATGGAAGCTGGGGTAATATTCCCACTCCCATTTTGTCCACTAACTCTAAGACAATAAGCAGGGTGTGTCTTGTCTCTTTGTTTTGATGCGACATCCAACTCTCGAGCAGACTTTCCTCATTGAAGATCCTCTGTTAAAAAATTATGAATGATTGTTTTGGGTATTCTCCCTCCTCTGCAATCATCCAAACACTTAATCGTCTGTCCTTGTCTAAATATTTGAAGCTCTTTTTGCACCGAATCGTCCTTTTGTTTTGTTGACGTACGTATTGAGCGGTCGTCATCGTTAACGGACTCCCAGCCTTCCCGAAACCTCTTGCCCCATGTGAAATTTTGGCTTTGTTTCATTATCGTTACCTTAGCCTTTACGAGGTACTTTGAGCATTCCTCTCCATTTCGACTCCTCTCAATTTTCACACAAAACTTGATTGCATGACGCTGCTCCAAAGACTAGTCCATTTTTTGCTCGACTAGGGTACAGTAGACAGGTTGTGACCCTATCTCAAAAACTGTCCGTGGACGACTGACATCAATCTCTTTTCGAAGCTTACATTCAAATCCGAAGTTTTGCTCCTCCAGACAGCATTGCCAACTACCAAAAATCATTCTGGGAACTTTTAAAACAAACAATGTTTTTTGATTATGGAACAGAGGTATAGGGATTTGATTTATTAATTGAGTCACTGTTCCAATGTGTTCTTAAATTTTTTATAAATGATTTTTAATACATGTATGTACAAATAAAAATTTAGTAATTTTAAACAAAATAAAATTAGATTTTTTTAGATTACTATTTTGATGAGCATATAAGTATTTAATAATAGAGGTTTCTTTGAAAATTAAAAAAAAATATCAAACTCTTTCATAAACTGGAATATTTCCTCAAAACGTTGAAAATGCCAAACATAAAATATTAGTCTATGTTGCAACTATGTTGTTCAAATTAATCTTTATATTAAAATGAAATGATTTTTTAACTAAATAAGTAATTCTTTTTGCATAATAATCGACTACGACAGAGAAATTTCTAAGTTGACTTCTTAAGTAAATCTAAATGTGCGCTAGAAATATTGATGCACGATGTATAAATGAACAAAACTGTCCAAATAATAATATCTTAACTTGAAAACACGAAACTGGTTTCTTTAACAAAGGAAAAATACAAATTTCCAGTAAATGTTAGTAAAAAAAAAAAAATGTAAATATATTTTTAAAAATTCATGTTGCAATATTTATTTATCCGTTAAACACAAAAGTTTAAAATGATATTAAGAGATTAAAAACTTCAACATTTGTAATTTAAAATATTTTAAGAGATAAATGTTCCTTAGGGTATCATAAAACTACTTTTTAAAAGCATTAAAACTATATTTAATTCAAAATTCCGTATAAAAATTCCTTATATAAGTGGAAGAATTTCCATTGTAGCATTTAAAACACTGTTTTAATATATCTTTATTTTATTATTTTTTTAAATTAAACCATTCTCTAAAATTTAATTTTTTAAAAATAAAATAATTATGTCATTTTTAGATTTCCGAAATATGTCTCACAGTTAATAGAAAATAATTGAAAAACAAATTAAGATATATATTATATTTTATATTATTTTATTAACCCTTTGTATAGGGTCAAATTTTTTTATTCAAAATGTTCCGAAATAAATTATAGTTTAAAAAAACTAAAAAACACGCTTTTATACTGAATCCAACTAAAAAGTAAAAAATAATTCTTTATATAAGAATAAAATGATTAAGGAGAAAATCAATGTGATTGGGGTAAAAGCGTGGGTTTGTTCTTATCAATTGTTATAATTTCTTATTTCTATGCCGAAATTCTGAGTTAGTGTAAAAATGTAGTTCAAAGCACTCCACGCTTTTACCCCAATGACATTGATTTTCTCATTAATCATTTTATTCTTATATAAAGAATTTTTTTTTTTACTTTTTGGATGGATTCAGTATAAAAGCGTGTTTTTTAGTTTTTTTTAACTATAATTCATTTTTCATTTTTTAGTTCGATCTACAATAAAAGCGTGTTTATTATATTTTTCAACTATCATTTATTCATAGTTGAATATATCATTGAGTTTGATATCTGGAGCCGGAATTATATATGTGGCTGCTGGAATTAGTCTTGCTTAATTCAAGTCTAATGGAATTAGTTTTAATGGATATAAATTAACGGGTCACGCTCTTTATTCTCTTCGTTCATGGGGCCTGTTTTCGTTAAAGATACGAGCTCGGATGAGTCCCGTATCGTTATATTTCAAAGATTCAGGTCTCTATACATACAGGTCAAACTAATAAAAGTGTGTTGAGAAGGAAAAGTTCGAATTATGCAAAAAAAAAAAAAAAAATTGTACCGTGTTTTTATAACGGCTTAAAAAGTATAAACTTACTACTTTTCATTTTTTACTTCGTCCTTTTTCCCATTTTCATGCATTGTCATCCACTTCTAAGGTACGGTTCAAAGTTCAAGTCTCCATCTCATCGGGAAGTCAGTTTAAAATCAATTACAAAATTCCACGCGGACAGACATATAAGAAAGCGAAAAACATCGTAAGGTATGGTATTCTAAGCGTATTGCTTCATAAAAACAAAAAATATTTAACAGTTTTAACATAATTTTTTTTTTACTTGCATGAAAAATGTTTATATTATGGTAAGAAATTGCAACGCACCCACCCTCCCCTTTCTCACATAAATAACAAACACTTTTTTGTTTTTGTTTTACTTCAGATACCACAAGTGTATTCAATTTTGGGGTTGCATCCTTAATCTTTTAGGTGCCAAATATGGAAAAATATATGGTATTAGTTGCCAAATTAGAAAATCGTATATGCACTAAGTCGTCAGATCTGAAAATGATATATGCAACAAGTAGCCAAATCTGGAAGTGGTATACGGCATTGTCGCCAAATCTGTTTACCGTTTTTCCTGACGATCCTGATAAGGACAATGGAACAAAATTTTAAAATTACTGTATTGTCATTGGTCCTTGACAAGCGTGCAAAATTTCGAATTAATCTGACTTTTTCAAGTGGATAAAAATCGAGTTCCAAGATTCCGTTACATTCAAGTGAAACTTATAAAAGCGTGTTAAAAACGCACTTTTTTCAATGGATATAACAAAGCATAATTCTTAACAGAATGAAAAATGGAATGATTTTATTTTAATTTTAAATATTAAAGTTTTCACACTCTTTCTTATTTTATAATTGTGGGACACAAAGACAATAAATGTTTGCTTTTTATAAGTATACTCTGCAAGCTACACATAATATTTCATATATCTTAAGATAATTTCTCTCATACTTACAATAAAAGTTACTCCTCGAATTTTTTTTTCAAACGGTTGAGGATGTTGTGTATACTTGTATATATATATGCAAACAAAATTTCGAAGCGTAGTGTAATAATAAGTCTTACATTGGAATAGGGACAGAAATCATATTGGCTGTTTTGAATTCTTTCTTTTTTCATTTCTTCTCAAGAAACAAATTGCATATAGCCTTGACAATCAATCCCTGTTCTTTAACGAATATTTTCAAGTACCTTGTGTCGGATCTATACGCGTCCCTCCTTTAATATATCTATCAATTCGAGTTTACTTACAGCCAACCCTTTGAAGAAGAAAACCTGATTATTCAGATTTGGTCGGTTATATATAGTCTTGGTTTTCAAGCTAGAAAGAGAGAAAGTGAGGAGATATGATAGATTGATACTGATCAGGTGTTATACATTTCATTGAGTATTTCAGAGATTTGATAGTTGAAAGAATTAAAGTGACGATTGGTCACTAAAGTTAAATTATAAGCTTAGTTAAAGTTAAATTATCAGATATATCAGATTATATAAAGTTAAATATTAAAGTTAAATTATCAATAATTGGGATAGTAGATTTGATCCTGATATAAGAGGGTCGATATTTAAAGTCTTCTCATAATTCACGCATCTCGTTATTTATAATCCATATATTGCTTAGATTGAGAACATCTCTTCTTGTTTGAATTATTTGAATTATGTTGATAACTTGTGTGTTCAATAAATATTTTGAATATTGTTATGGTTATTCATTCTGTCCTTCCTCCCACTGCTCTAAGCGGGACTGAGAGAATATCTCAGTCATTACAATCTAAATTCCTGCCTTCAATGAAAAATTCCCACCTCCACCACAAAGAAAAACCCGGATGAGAAGTATTTCAGTACCATGGACAAAGTGCATTTCTTAAAAACACTAGCTTAATAATCATTATAAGAATAAAAAAAATGTGCAAATCAAAGATCGAAAAAAGAAAAGATCAGTGCCCGTACAGTGTACGGGAAAACCGGTTAAGGGGTTAAAATAAAGCGAAAAAATATCTTGATATTGTTTTATTAATAAAATTAAATTCTCAAATTTTCTAGACAATTTATTGATTTAAGGTATCCGACAACCACCCTAAAATTGTAAATTTTGCCAAAAAACTGGCAAATTATTTATGATTTTATTTTGTAGGACATCTTATTAGCTTTATAAAAATACCAAGTTTATTATTTACCGTTCACTAGAACAAAAACTACAAGTGTTTGAGTAAAAGCAGATGCCATCACTGGAAGTAAGATTGAAACGCGTTTTGCTCAAAATGAGTTTTTTTAAAATACTCAAACAGGGGGCCAGCGACTGCTAAAAAAGTTCTAAAAATAATTAACTTAAATATTTTGTGTATGTTCTGTATAATAGCAGAAGTATTTTAACCTTCAGATTTATCAATCACTGTTTAATTACAAAATTTACAGTCACTTATGTTAATATAATCACTGATTTTAGAGCAATTTCATATAACAATTAAGATAAAGTGCTCTAGTTTTTGTAAAATTTAAAATATCCCTTATCCTGAAGGTCATTTCAAAAAATGAATAACATAGCACCACATGCGAATTGAAAATTTATTCATAAACTTTTGGCTCAAAATGGGCCGCATTTATGTAATTTTTTACCAATCTTTCCCTCATTTTAGTAACAATAATTTCGTTTTCTCTTAATTTTAGCATATTTTTCTTAAAATAAACTAAACAGCTACAAAAAAAAAAAATCCCCATATCTCCATTTTTTTAAAAAAAAGTTGTCGCTAGTAATTGGATGCCTTAACGAGATAGGTAAAATAAATCGTACACAATAAGAAGCTATTGATCATTTTCACCATTTGTCCATGCCTAATGAACACGGTGACTTCTTCTCCTCAACAAAAGACGTCTCTTAGTTTATCTTCGTTAAGTGGCAGGGATGGGGGATTGAAAGATTCTTTAGAGGTGTGTAACTCGCAAGTCAAAATCTATCACATATGGGAGCAACTCATAAATCAGTTATTTGTTATCAGAGGAGGAATGGAGGGTTATTTCTGATAGATTATCGCGGTTGATGATGTAGGATTTTTACTAAGAATAAAATCCAATACCTAAATTTTACAATAAAAAATCTTCTGAAGCAAAAAAAATTCTTCTATTTTAAGGTATGTGATTACCCAAAATTCGTCGTTTGAGAGGAATTTTTAGAAGCTGATTTTATGCTTTTATTTTATAGCCCATACATTTAAGATTCCAAAAACACTCTAGAATTATTTCTACGATATTTAGAAGCAAAGTTATAGCATAATTCGTAAACCGGAAATGGAGTTTACAAATCCGGAAGTACTTCCCTACTCAAAATATTTTTAAGATATTGAATTGAATTTTTCAGAACATCTTTTATTTAGTTATATCTATGTTATGAATCAAAATCTAATCTCAGTGTATATATTTATGTACTTTATTGCTTTATATGAAAAACATATAATTATGTTTCTAAAAAATCGTGTTATTGCATAAAATTTGGCATAATTAAAAAACTTTCAAAAGTATTACAAATCTTTTAATTCCTAACACATATAAAGACATTATTCACGTACTGTATAAATATTATTTGAATACATTCATTAGAATTTTCCGTAAATGCAATTTTTCATCAAACTTTCACTAAAAATGACAATTGTTATTGTCTATAAAACTCTCCAGAAAACAGCAAAAGTTTAAAAAAAAGTCAGAATTAGTTAAACATGAAGCTAAAGAGATCTTGACCCATAAATATGGTGAGTTTAAAACATGTACAATTAGTAGAAAATTTTTTATACCACATTAAAATCTTTAAATGCATTTTCTGAGAAACTGTGTTTTTCAATTTTTTGCTTCATGGCAAAGTTCACTACAAGATTTCTTTTTAAGATATTGAATTGAAATTCTTAGAAAATGTTTAATTTAGGTTTTTCTCTAGTCTAGACTATAATCTAATTTATGTGTATATATTTATGTATTTTATTGTACTTTTTGTGAGAAAATAACATTATTTTTTTGTAAAAAATGGAGTTCTTGCATAAAAAATGCCATATTTCAAAAACTTTTCAAAAGTATCACAAACTTTATAGCTCTAAGCACAAATAATAATACATTTTATGTACTGTATAAATATTATTTGAATATATTAATTTGAGTATTCAATACAAGCCTTACCGTAACTGCAATTTTTTACTCAAATTTCCCAATATATCCAAAATTGCTTTTAATTTTGTAGAAATTGTTCTTGAATTCCTAGTTTTATGCCCCATTTCAAATAAAAAAAGCTTATTCCGTTGAAAATTTATATATTTCAAAAAAAGTGCTCCGAAGTGCCTTAAGCAGAATTTGCTGTGAAGAGTATAATTGAGTGATAAATACACCAATATATATATATATATTTCCCCCTGTTATGTTCTATATTTTATATAAATTTTTTCCATATATATATATATATATATATATATATATATATATATGTTACAAAAATATACAATATATATATATATATTTATACAACCACTGCATCTGCATATATGAAAGTTATTAAATGAATATATATATATATATATATCTACTCTGAATAAATGAACTCTAATACCTAAATTTTGGAATAAAAAAATCTTCAGAAGCTTAATATTTTCTTCCATTTTAAGCGGAATTTTCTGTGAAGAGTAACTGAGTAATAAATATTGAAAACAATAATATATAATCCTTATGCATAGGAAAGTTAATTAAATGAATATTTTTACTACGATATGAAAGCATAATAATGTTTTAAATATATATATATGTTTGTATATATATATATAAATATGTTTGTACACAAATAAAACATCCAAAAAATGGTTTATAATTGAAGAATTGGGCATATTTTAATTTGATGGGGCATATTTTAATGTTGTTATTGGCTTCAGAATACTATAAATGTGAATAAGAGAAATAAAAGCGTTTTTTTAAATAAATGAACAAAATAAAATTATGGAACTTAAAGTAATAAAGAATAATTATTTTAGCCACATAAATGATTATGTGTGCTGTATTTAATATTTTATACCATGATGTATTCGAATATTATAACTTAAGTGCTCTTTTTAAAATTTTATAAAAAAGAGTTTCAAAACATTTTCATCCAATAACTTGTAAAAAATAATTGTTAATTTAGTTATAACATTTTTTCATACAGGCTTGATCATTCACGGAAATGTAATATACTGTATAAAATTTTCTTGTTTTTTAATATTTTAACACAATTGCATAGTTTAGACGTAATTTAGTTGTTGGGAATTACCTTGCAATGTTGCAAAGTGCACATGAAATATTTTTTTTTCAAATATTCAATTAAATATTATCGTCTTATACTCTTTTTTCTTTTTTTTCTTATTTTAATATTCATAACAAAAGAAAAAGCAATTGAAAATAAGGGAATGCCATGTTTTTTTTTAGAGTAAGAACTGCTGTAAAACGGGAATTTTAAGAAATCTAACATGCTTCGATTGCATTAACAATCATGCTCCCCACTAATCTAAAAACTTTGATAAACGCTTTTCTCATATACTTTTTTCGTTACTTGCTAATGAACTCCAGATTCTTTTGAAAAACAAAATTTTATATGATTTGCTAGAGATCGCCGAAGTCATTTAAAATACAAACTTTTACAAGTCATTTTTCTTCAAAAGATAGATTCCATTTCCAGCAGCTTTTTTTTCTTTTTGTCTAAATCTTATTTCACACGTACTTTTTACAATATGAAGGATGTCTTCTAACTCCATAATACAGTCAGTCTATCCTTTATTTTTAGGAAGTAGTCTCAGTCTCGAAATTTTATGCTTGTTGAGAGCCTAAAGCAAAGGGAAAGAGAAAGTGAACCCATTACATTTGCTATGACTTTACATAATACGAGTATATATATTTCCATTTAAAATACCTGGAATGCGTTATAAGTTCAGCGAACCAAAAGTGAAGGGAACTAATTTCAACATAAAAATCATTCCCTGCTGGTCTTCCGAAGGATGGAAGTCGAAAGTAACGCAAACTTATTTTTGATGTAATAAAAGAAAGTTGAACCAGTTGACTTTTGTGTGAATGGTAGACGAGGGCTTAAACTAGAAAAATGTCTGATTTTCTGCAGCGGAAAACCTATTTATCTCTCAGTGAACTAGTACTCTGTTTTTTTTTATTATTTTGAGTTTACTAGTACAGATTTTTCCTTAAAGCAATTAAAAAGTTAAGAAAAGAGAATGATAAAAATAATATTTTCTCTTACATATAGATTGTTTAAAATTTTTTAAAAAAAATTAAAAGACAATAATAATATGAGGGTTAGCCAAAAATTACTTACACTCATCGTTATTTAAATTAATTCAACAAAGGTAGGTGTATAGTACAGATACTTTATTTTTCAGTATAGTTTTTACCTTGAGCTATTCACTTGGTTCAGCGAGACAAAAGCTTCTATAGGGTATCCTTGTCGAAGGTTTTGGGTTGGTCGCGAGACCTCTTTTGCACCACATCCCAACTGTCCAATTTTGAGCAGTATCGTGACTGACGGTTACATGAGGTGCAACTTTATCTATCCTAACTCACCTATCTGTTGCAATTATCTCTCAAGCTTGCTGAGTGTTGTCGCCAGTAGTCAAGGTTGATGGTCAACCACATCTTCCTCTTTTTATGCTACTCTCGTTTGGAACACTTTTAACAATTACGCCTATCTGTTGCAACCATCTCTCAAGCTTGCTGAATGTTGTCGTCAGTAGTCAAGGTGGATGGTCATTCAGCTCCCTCTTTTTATGCTACACTTGTTTGGAACACTCTTAATAATTACAATAATAAACAGTTTGTACGAAAAACAGCCCTGTTTTTGTATTGTAACAAATGTTTTTGTGGATTTCAGCATTTGTAACGTACTCTGACATCAAAAACCAGATCCCTTCTCGTTTCTCTTATTTGGTGCAATCTGATAGCGAATCTGACAGCTGACAGACTGTTGCAGCTAAGCAACAGAAGTGATTTTGATTGTTCCGACACGCGATCACAGACGCGTCAACTCAATACATACGCATACCCCTTATCTTTATTTAATAAAGTTGTAGAACAATAAATGTAAGTAATTTTTTACTTACCTTGTAATAATAATGTTTTTAATTGATTAAACTGCAACAACTTTATTGAACAGAAGGAACTTCAAGAAATCACCATTATTTGCTCTAGTATTAATTAGATATAGAAAAGAAATATTTGAAAAAGTTTAAATGTGTAAAGGAAAACAAATTTCAATTCCTAAAATGTAGCTCTACATGAATAAATATCTTAAGCTTCTGATCAAAATTTAAATTTATCGCTGCTGCACTTTCAAGAAAATAATTTTCTAAGTCTCGCATCAAAGGTAGGGAAATTTTAAAACAGTAAGAATTTAAATATCAAAAGATATAATGTTGTACATTTGCTTTTCAGTTTCCTTTACGTAAGACCAATATTTTTTTAAAATATATTTTACATTTAATTTCGATCACAAAAGTAAAAAGTATTAACGGTAAATTCAAAATTTACAGGCAGGTTTTTATTGGACCTAAATATTTCGTTTGGATCATCTGAGAGGAATAAGCAATAACACGATTTATAAGCAAAAGAGGTAGGAAATAACAAAGTTGCGAGAAAAGTCTATGAACCCAATAGTCCCTAACTTGCAAATAAAAATCACACAAATAGGAACCCTTTTGTGTTGAGCAGCGGAGAATGTGGCCAGCATCCATGTCCTCTCAAATATCACAGAGCATGCAGAAAGTGGCCTGTGCAACACGAATTAAATGAAGATCTTTAAGGAGACAGTTGTGTTCAGAAAATCGAAAGTCTGCAACTGCTTTACGACTTGGGCACATGGGAAGATCTTTAAGATACTAATGGGAATTTCTCTCTGTGTATTGAACTGAACATCTTTTTCTTATAATAACACGATTAGCACTGGTAAAAGAGACAGCTTTCCTTGTTGTCGAATAAAAGATCCCTTCTTTGCTAGGTGGTCCGTTTACTCATTACCAGTTACACCACAGTGTCCAGGGATCCACTGCAAGAGTCTGCAGTGGATCCAGGAAAACTGCTTCAGAGTCTGTCTGAGGACTCTAAGAAAATGAGTCCTCAGGCAGACTCTGAAGCAGTTTTTTACAGTCAAGAATGTTATAGGAGGCAAGAGTAGTTCACAACAAAAATCACCGCATTTGAATTATAGAAGACAACAGTCCTAGTAAAGCTATTTAAATGTCAATGCAACTGCACAAGGGCTACTTGAAGGGCAGCAACCTCTCTATCAAAAACGGATGTGAATTTTCCAGTTGTTAAATAAAAAGAGTAAAAATGACAATACACCCCTGCTCCTGCGCTTTTTTTCAGAGTCTTTCAAAAGGCTTCCATCGGTATAGATATGTATCCAATCAGGTTCAGGTTGTGAAAATAAAATAGAATGGTTGATTTTATTATAATTTCTGCTTTTTGGTGTCTCCAACTTCACCAGGGACAACAAGGTCACGACACAGTGAACATTCCTAGTGGTCATCTTCGGCTGCTAAAGGAGAACAAAAAAGGTCACTGCTCTGAAATATTCCGGAAATGTGTGTTTTTAAAAAAAAATTCTAACAACAGCACTTGATGAATAATTTATTCACTGTAGTGAAAACACTCCACGAAAACGTATAGGGAATAACAACAAATTAGGAACAAAAGAATCAAGAAACTGAAGAAAAACATAATCATAAACACAATTCGAAACTCAGTCAGATTATAGAACTTGTAACAGCTCTCGTGAACTCCAGTATCTATCGTAGATGTTATTAGAGATAGTTGGACAAATTTCCATGTGCTCAGCATTCATTAGGGAATTCTCCCTGAACAAAACACAGTTTAGTGTAGGAAAGATCTTTAGTCTATGCAGGTGGACCCGCAAGACTGCCATGCCCGGTTTCCAGCCTGAAGGCAGCAACGGCATGCCATCTCAGGTGATCTGGGATCTCATTTAGCGTCTGCCTCCCAGAGTTATCCCAAATTTGTTCATTTAAATAAATTTCATAGATCTTTTTCACTCAATTTTTAATAACTCTGCTTATAGAAAAGCACGGGATTCTTCTCTGAAAAACACCAGCGCCTTTTTGAGCTAGAAAATCAGCTCTCTCATTTCCATATAACGCATTCTATGTAACGCCATTCTCAAAAGCTTCCTTTCTAGATAATAGTTGTTGAATAGTAGTTCTAATAGCTTGTACTTCACCATCAAGAGCAGTATTTAAAACTAAATTAGATAAAATGCAAATAATTCTGAAAAAAATTCCAGCACCTACGCTTCCATCGTAATTTAATGCTGATCCATCCGTATAGACATGAAGCCAATCAGGCTGTGGATATCTGGTATTAAAAGTTTCTAAAGCAATGGTTTTTAAAACTGAATCAGAAAATTCTTTCTTTTGTACCACTTTTGTAAAATCCGTTCTTCTCTTTACCAATGATATTAAAGATCCAAGTGGAGGTGACGTAGTTTCTGGAATATCCGAGATGTTGAAATGTTCTCTAATTTTCACCACTTTTTGAAAAAAAAAACTTGTTTTTAGTCTTTTGGTATTGGAAGTGTTAGTAGGAAGATTCTTTTTCCCTTTACCCTTCCATAATCATATGTATAAGGAAACAAATAGGGAAACAATCTCTTAGGAAAAGACTAACATTTATATTATTTTTCAAATTAAAAGGGAAAAAAGGCAGAGAAATATTCACAATAAAAATTAACGAGTTTCTTGCATTTTAAGATTTCAGAACCTTATAAACGTGATTATTCAAGCTCTTGATTTCGTGTTTTGCATCTAAGCACCTAACTTTAACTTCCCGTGTTCTTTTCTTTTCTATAAACATATAAAAACATTTTAAAATATTTTGAATTTAATTATTATCCACAGAAAATTTTCCTTACAATTAAATAATAAAAAATATCCTTTTCTCGAAAGAGTAGAAAAAAGCTATTGAATAGAAATTACTTTTGAAGTTAAACAAATATATATGTAAATTTTGTATCAACAATCATAGTATTTAAAAAAAATCATTATTATTATAAAACTAAATTATTTTTTAAATAAATTGTTTATAGTTAATAATTAATGTTCCAAAATCCTGATTCTATTTTTCAGCAGAGCTACATCTGGTTTTTAATACTTAATTTTTGTTATTCTACGAAGCAGCATTTCAGAAAGAAGCTTGATTGTATTCTTTAGAAGAAACAAACTTGCAAGAAATAATTTGTTTTGTGTGAATTCTGAAAACCAATTAGAGTGAAACAGTCCAAAGATTATTTCAAATGATTATTTCTAAAGTTGATTTTAAAAAAATATGTGTACTGATGTAAGATATCTGAAAAATTCTATGCAAATTGCATGGATGGATGATTTTAATTACGTACATATATATATTTCTAGCAGACAGGAAATCATTAAATAAATTTGTAATATCTTAAGTGCGTATAAAATGAATGTATATTCCATACAAAATTCATCAAACGAAACAATTGGTCGAATTAAAGTGCATTCAGGCAGTTTAAACCTAAAACATTTTATGCAATAACCAGGACAGTAGCTAGCCTATTCAATGGCCTCACGTGATAAAGTGGAAAAAAGTGCATTTTAAATCTGTTAAGACTTAAAGTATGACAATTTGGAGAACGGGTATCTGCCGTTCTCCAAACTGTCATACTTTAAGTCTTAACAGATTTAAAATGAATGAGTTATGCAATACAATGGATTTCTGGTAGAATCAGTATTAAAACCTGCACTTGAATAGATCAACGCCAGTCATGAACTCGCGACCACGATCGCTCGACAACTGTAGTCGTTTGGTGAAAAAAGTTTGGAATAATTATTAATTAGATTTTTTTCTGATTAATTTTTCCTGGGGAAATTAAGAAATCCATATCAAATATTGCTTTTATGCTCCAGTTCATCACTATATAATTTAACATTTTAAAGGAATTTATAAGATAGAATTAATATCGCTAGCATATTGAACGTAAAAGTTTTCAAGTTTCAATTAACCCCTTCGAGGTTCATTTTATCTCTGGATTATGGATAAAAAAATGTCAATTTTTTTAAATTCTTATTTTTAAACATACATATATTTTTTACATAATAACACCATTCGCATACAAATTTTCCTGAAAATTAATGTAAAAAAAATCTATTTAAATAAACGTGTAAAGTTGGCTTTTTCTGTAGACTTTGGAGTCAATCCACGCTAACTTTAAACATAAAGATAAGAATACCTTGCTTTTATCTCTTGAGTTACAAATTTTATTTACATCATTTGCATTTACAAAAATGAGTATGAAATTATTAATCAAAATTTAATCATTAATGATAAATTCAAAAACTCGCCAATGTTCAACACCCAACATCACAATCTGGATAGTAGAGAGAGAGAGAGAATCTGGTTTCTTTTCTTGCCTTCTTCCCTTTACCTGTCTCTTTGAGCAGTAAACAATATATTGTCATGTAGGATTAGAGTTTTCTTTTCTGTTGAGGGATTGTAGTCAATAAAATGTCTTTCAGACAAGCGTAAAGAGGGGTGAGTTCAGCAGAAGGACGTCCTCCTTTTACCGAAAATTCCACCTAGGGGTACTTTTCATTTATACGAAACCATAAAAACGCATGTGAAATAATTCGGAAAAGACCGATTACACAGTGTAAATTTTCAGTGTGCCCGAGCTACGAACTAGGTTTGTACGTTTCGCTTGCCCGAGCTTAGCTTGGGAAAAACCAGGAAGGGGTTAATTTGCTTGGTTAAGGACTCATGCAAAGTGATGTGACTTATCCCATATAAGTATGTTCCTGACTCTTTCCACCAAATTTGGTTAATTACAATCTAATCCTAAAAATTAACGCTAAATTTTTCAGATGCATAGTTAATTTTAATACTAAATTTCCCATTTTTCAAGTATTATTTTCACAGCAAATATTTTAAGATATTATTTGTGACATCAGCATTTTAAGAGAATAACCTTAATTTTAATTAACGTAATTTTAAAAAAAATCGAAAAGAAATGTACTGTTTTATTTCTTGATGTTTAAATAAAGAGCATACTAAAAACTTTTATTTCTTTTCCCTTCGGAATGTGATGTGAATAAATAATAATCGTAAAGAATAAAAGTTACAATTTTATTGCAAATGCTTCAAAAAATATTTTAAATGTATAACTTTTGTATTAAAATCGTATTTTTTTTATAAAAAAATATTTCTATACAAATTTTTTTAAAAATTTTACATTGGTGCTTGTAGATTAAAAAAACATGACAAGAACAAAATGAAAGAAATATTTTTACTTGATTCATAATTCCTCAAGGATTTTATTTCAACCGTTTTCAAAGAATTGAAATTGTAAGATTATGTTTTTTTAGAAAACTGTGTCATACTTTATTAGTTTCTTTTCTAAATTTATAGAAACTTGATGTGAAATATGTTCAATTCTCAATGAGCTTGAAACTAATTTGTACAGTCAGAAACAAGCGTAAAACATCTTTATTACATGAATGATTAAAATATATTTTATTTAATTCTGACGTAAAATGGATGTTATTAATATCTTTTGTAAAACAAAACTTTGGCAAGTTTAAAATTAAAAGAGAACCATTAGAAAACTAGTGACTTCATTTATCTTAAACTTAAATGTATTTATGTAACAAGTAGAAGTGTAATACATGTTAAATTTATTGACATTTAAAATATAACAGCAACGATAATAGATTTTCACCACATAATCATCCGTTAGTTAATCGTTTACTAAATTTAGTTCGGAACTTTGGTTTTGCTCTACAAGAGAGCTATTGACTAGTTAGAATTATTAATGAAGATTTCCGCACTTAACGATATTATCAAAAGTGCTCAAAAGCCGTAGTCTTCTTTGTGGGAAGATGGTTGTAGGTCTTTGTTTAAATGCGTGCATCCTTTGAGAAAAGGCGAATATTATAAACGGGCTTCATTATGTTAAAGGGAAGATTACTATAAAGTTTGATGCTTTGTATTTTGGTGAAATTAGCGAAATATATTTAGAGGCATTAGGCTAAGACAGGAGTACAGTAATAATATCGTTGAATCCATAAGTATCAATATCTTTGAAGGGAAGTTTTAGAAAATAAGAATTTTATACTTTGAATGAAAAAACTATAATAGAAATTAATGTCCTTCCCCCATTTTCTGACAGGAATAAAAGTTAGGGTATTAAAAGTAATAAACTTCAGGGGGTTATCTATCTATCTATCTATCTATCTATCTATATATATATATATAAGTAAACTTAATTTAAATTAATTAACGTGATATATATATATATATATATATATAGATAAGTAAACTTAAGTTAAATTTATTAACATAATGGTTTTTTACTTTTTTTTTGTACTCCGCACAATTATTTACTTATTATTTATTTTTCAGATCTTTAGAAATATCATATTCAGTTCTTTTTAAAAATTTCTGAAAACAGGACCAGCATTTTCCCCCCCATCAAATTGAATTTTTTAAACCTTTTTTTTTCTGTTTTACCCTTGTAATCACATGTCCTTTTTCTAATTTGCTTATTTGTAGGCTACACTGTTAACATTGCACTGGATTTTGAATTTTAGCGTAGTAGAAAATATTTCTTTTCCTTTTGTAAAACTTGAGATTGCAATGAATGTCAATCACACGTAACATCTTTTGAATGAATTTGATTCACACAACATATCTAGACAGAACTTTGTCTTGTTCTTTATCTGGACTCTTTTTGAAGAAACATCGCTGCCTTTCAATTAACCCCTTAACTGCCACAGTCATACATCCATCTCGATCAATTGAACTTATACATTCGTCTTTTTGAAATACGATTCCTTTCCTTGCGTTATTATCGGTAAAATTATTTCGAAGGCTTTGGAATGCAATAAAATGACCTTGAGAGTGTTTGCGAAGGATTTATTTATTTCAGAGAAAAATTTACTTATTTGAGTATTTTCTTTTCCTCCCAATATACCACATTCTTGCACCTATATGAAAAAAGGTGGCACTGGGGGGCGAATCTAGTAACTTTGAATCTGCATTTAAGGGGTTACAGGGGAATTTTTTTTAATATGTAAAAAGAAACATCTTTAAGATCCTGTCGGTTACTTTGAACAATTTTATTCAAGAAAGTTTAATTTTAATGTAAACTAAATTTTAGATATTGTTTCCTGAACATGGCCGCATCACGCAATTAAACTATGGAACAATTTTTTTCCAATTCTACATTGCTATTGGCGAACACAATATCTCCGACTACAGCAACCAAGTATCACTTACAACAAAATACGAATACACGACAAAAGACAAGTAACTACTAAGTATAACTAGCTACTTCAAGAAGACACACCCAATTCCATTTCGCATACTGGAGATCTCCATGCATAAAAGAAAAGAAATTCTAGAAGTCATTCGATTGATTGAAAGTTTGTATGGCATCAGTTCAAGAAAAGTTCAACCATAAGCCAGGTACAATTACAGTTATTGAAAAAGTGTGGATTTTTTCAGTATTTTTTATCCGATGTTCTGAAGAGCTCCGGACCACAAATACAGGGGGAGTACAAATTGTGGACCTGATTTTTAAAAATCATATTTTTGAAACTACTACATATATGGCAATGTGATACATGAATGTAAAGAAAAATATACCAATTTTTTTTCTCCAATGATCAACAACACATTCATTCTGTGACTGAAATCCAAACATGGCCACAATGACAGAGAAGAGTGTTCGCATATTGAAGTATACACAGGTATTTCAGTTATTTCGGTGCAACGTGCATTTGGAAATCTCAACGGAAAAGTAGCACCAAGCAACGATCTGCGATGGTATCATCAATTAAAAAAAACAGGCTGCTTTTTGTAAAAAAGAAAAATAGAGGACAGCCAAGTGTCTCGGAAGTAGCCGTAAAGAGAGTGATGCAGAGTTTTGTTCGAAGTCCAGTAAGGTCTACGAGAGTTGCCGCTTTTGAACTTGAAATGACCCAGAAAATGAGGTGAAAACTTTTTGAAAACGGTATTTAAATTTCAAACCGTATCCATCTGCAATTGACACAACAAGTAACAGAGAATGACAGGGAAGCATTTGTGCAGCATTAAGAACCATTGATTGTGTGAGGCTACAAAATGCATGGAACCAACTACATAATAAATTGGACGTACGACGTGTTACAAGAAGGTCATACACACATCGAACATTTGTAATAGAAAAAAAACTTGGTATTTTTCTCTTTACATTTGTTACATTTTAATTTGCATTTAATTTAATTTACATTTAAAAATCGGGTCCATCATTTATACTCATCTAGTATATAAAGCAAACAAAAGGTTGTTGCATAAATTTAATAATTGAATTTAGAGTTATTTTAAGCAGACCAAATTTCGTTTAGATATATAAAGTGCAGTTATTACGGTAGCTAATTTTGTCTTGAGACTTTTTATTCGAAATGAAGATTACATGGACTTACAAAGATGCTAAAAACTTTCTAAACTTTTGAAAAGTTCTGAAAATCAAACAGTTTAAAGCAAAGGAAAATTTTGGAGTAACCGAGAGAAAAGTATAAAGCAAAAACTAATTTTAGAAAAGTTGTTCTCACTCGTTTCGGTCTGTGTACTTATCCCTTTAGAGGTAGGCAATGCTCTTTTATGCTTGTGCAACCACTGGACAGAAATTCTTCCTTTGTAATATTATTTTAATTAAAGTATCTGTGTGTTCTTTTTTACTTATTGTAACAAAAATTAGTGCTACTGAATGTGTGCTGTGCATTCTACAGTATAATTACATAATACAACTAACCTTTTTGAAAAATAATTTTTTACACATGAATTTTAATATGAGGTAAAAAAGTGTTGCAATATATATAGATTTGTTTTAATTTAATTTTTTCTTCCATGTTCCATCAAAATTCGCTTTTAAAATTAATTTCTTTATTTAAAATATTTCGTGACGTATCATTTATGAAAGCTTTCCTTACAGAATACCCCTATGGTTGAGGAATTATTTATATCGTAAATAAGGACTTTTGGTGAAAAACCACGATATCTTTAAACCACGTTGAAATGAAGGCATCTACTTTCGACACCCAGCTTCCACAGCTCTACACTACGCCGATATGAGGAATTCCAGGCTGATATAAGGACTTCCAGCCACGACAAATTTACCATTCATTAGCCCCGTTTCTCAACTTCTGACTCGATAGAAATAACGCCGGCCAGCATGATCGCTTGGCCATCACGACTACCACAGTCGGCTTAAGAATCTTAGAGGTTCTAAAAACTTAAAGCAGTGGTTCTTAAACTTTCAATATGTGCGACCCAATTTTTAATCATAATTTTTATCGCACCCTCCCTCCAACCAGATTTGTGTCAACCAGATTTGCCTATATCAATGAGCTGAAAAGAACAAATACTATTACATTAAGAATTTAATCTGTTTCTAAAAACAGAAAACACACAAATAAAGCACAGTTAAAAATATGATGAATAAAAAAAATCTACAAAAATGAAATAATTCAATAAGTTGACAAAATATTATTTCCTCCGCTTGGCATGTGTGTGTGTGTGTGTGTGTGATGATAGTAAAAACGAGATTATATTTTTCCTTCATCTTATTTAATCCGGGAAAAGTCGAGTACTCGGAACCACAGTGAAACTAATGTTAAGATGATGGAGTCATCCCAATCCTTTTTTTCCAATTATTTTTATTGTACACCATAAAAATCGATATTCCAATGAATAATTTAACAAAGAGAACGTATACTTACCTACTTTTTTGGAACTTTCAAATTTTTATTTGATAATTTTAGAAAAATCCAATCAAACTGAACTAAAAAATTTCTTATAATGTGCGTGACTTTAATGAAGGACACAAATCAAAAACATTTTACACTCACATTACAGGAATTATATTTGCAGGCAAAACTGTCCTATTTTGTCCGAAGTTTCAATTTCATTCAATATTGATTGCAGATGCCTATTTATTTTTTTTAAATATAATGTTAATTTACATTTATAAACCATAATGTATCGTTCACAGAACAATCGAAACCACTAAGTAACTCGCAGGGGAAATATGCAGTCTTTCATAAAAAATATTTTTAACAAAAATATTTTTAACAGATCTTAGCCACCTCAAGTACCTTAATGTTGTATGAAGCGATTGTCATTGCCAAAAAATAGGGAAATATGTGATAAAAACATTTTAGTTCCCATGAAAAAACTGTCAAACTGTCATATATAAGAGGATGCTGATAAGGCCCTTTGTAACAAAGTAACAGTTTTCCTCTAATTAAAGATTTCGCGAGCCTGGGATGATTTTGTTGATCACGTGACCTTATCGGGTTTAGGATGTAAATACTTAAAGAATTAGAAAATAGCAATAATGGAGTAATGGATTGTAATGGAGATTAATAGTGGAGAAAAACAGTCAAGAGTTATTTTTTTATGAAATATTCATTCGTATTATTAATTTACTGAAATATATTGCTATTAGATTTACAGGAAATAGCATTAAATTTAAATTTTGTTTATTTAGAATATGTATTTATAACACACGTTCTTCAAAGTGTATTACGTGACTGTGGTAGCTTAGTGGTCACTGACATGGACTCGAGGATGACGTGTCTTGAGTTTCAGCTTAATTCTGTTGTGTTGTTGCTTATCTCCTTGCCTAGTTTCTGCTAGACGAGATCTATGAGTTTATGCACCCTCAAAAAGTCATATACAAGCGTAGGAAGACCTAGTAATTCGTCGCAGGACAAACCCAGGTATCCAAGAATATGAGTCGGGGAAGCCTGCTCGATGTTACATTTGGACTAGTTAGATGGGTTTTATGGCCACCCTGGAAGGTAAGGCTTCTTAAATGTTCACTAAGAAATCTGGAAATTGCCGTCTGGGTGTGTCTGTCGCAATTCATAGCAACGGATCCTCCAGGGGAGTCAGCTTGATACCAAATATGAACCGGGGGACGAGCCAAGTCTTCTTTATCAATAAGTTTTCTGGTAGAGTACAGTTCAAGATAAGTCAGACAATTAGATGTAGCCAGAGCCTCTCTGGCACCCTCCTTCGCCAAGGCATCCACCTCCTCATTACCCTAAATATCTACATGCGAGGGGATCCACTGAAAGTGCACATCACAAGATGATGAGACTTGTTTAATTATTAGAAAGGATAGGCAAGACAAGGGTGGAGGTGGACTAGCTTTACTGATCAGAGATATCAACTTTTCTAGTATAAGCACCTGCTCCACAACCGATTCAGATTTAGAGCTGCAAGGCATCACTGTTATGTGGATTGGTAAACCTCTATCCATATACAGCTCTTACCACCCACCCAACTTTAAGATTTTGCATAATGGTATTAGAAATTTTCTGGTTGATGATTCAATAATTCTGGGGGACTTAAATGCGAAGCTTAATTCTAATGAAGACCATCTGTGTAGAGTAAGGTCAATGCTTTTAAATCTGTCCAGGCTCAAACGTCTTCCCGTTGGAGTGGAGAGAAGTTAAGGAGAGAGTATTGCCAGCTTGGGTGTCTTCCTCTTCACTTGACCATGGTTCAAATTAACTAGGTTCGTCACCATTAGCCCTTGTACATTGTAATGAGAAGATAATATAATTCTCACTTACTTTAAATATATATAAATTCCTTCAAAGCTCAAACAATTTAAATTAAATATTTACAAGACAATTTTTTAAATGATTTTTGTTAACATCAAATAAATTAAATTAAATTAATCTAATGAATTTAAGTATTTGAATTCATTTGTTTTATTATAGAATATAGCTGGCGAATAAATTAAATTCTTTAATGAAAGAGCACACGAAAGGCTTTATTCAACAATTTGAAATCCTTTAGGCATTCTTCATTAAATTCCTTTACATAAAATAAGGCCTTTTAATTAAATTTTCTTCTTTGTTTTGTGCTCTTAATGTTTTAAACAAAGCGTGTAGCAATTACAACCTCCATAATTTTATGAAATAAGTTTTCTTTTGGAGAATGACTACTCCACATATCTGCATCTGCTAACTAAAGTATTGGATTAATTCAATGAACTGTACTTGAAAGTAGTTTACCAAATATTGATAAACTTATTATTCGAAGAACGTTCTTACACTGCATATTTCTAATTAAAAGAATTTATCAGTCTATTCATATAATTTAAGGAAATAAAACTAATTTAATTTAAATTAGCTGAATTGAATATTTTTGAAATATAAAGGTACATATTGTTCAAATGAATGTATTGAAATTGTAATAATAACTTGCTACTTAATTATTATAACAATTTATTTTAAAAATGATACAATGACTTTAATTTTCTTTTATCTTTTTTTTCACATTTTCTCTCTATTTTCACTTCATTAATTTGAAATGTTTTTTAAAAAAATCAACTCAATGTAATCATTATTTTGTCATGATTTCAGACATTAAACCTTTTAATAAGGATAATTTGTACACACTTTATTATAGTAGAATATCGTCAAACGTGTGTGTGTATGCTTTAATTTCTCAACTCTTACATTTAAAATGATGTTACATTAGGGTAAAATGAATTATTTTAAATAGTTGTAGCTTTCTATTTTGTTTAAAGAAAACGTACATTTTCAATTCTAAATGGAATTATTAATATGCATTAAAAATTTGTATAAGTAATTCTCAAGCTTTTTATGTTAACATTGTTATAATTGTGTGATAGATCTATACGGTTCCTTCTGTTAATCTCTGGGGAATTCTTTTGGGCCAACATTTTTTCATCCAACTTTCTCCGAAGACAGAAAGTGTGATTATGCAAATGAAGTTTAATATATATATATATTCTTTATTCGCGAGTTTGAAAGCTAGTGAAGTGAGAATAGATTGGAAGTGAAGTGAATATTGAATAGATGAGAAGTGAGGTAAATCGGCGGTGAAACGTATACGTGAACAGTATAGGAAGCGTAAAGTCGGAATATTAAGAAAGTTTTTAGTTTAACTGTTGGAGCTGTGTTAAAGTAAACACAAGCATTAGAAGACCGCAAGACTTCAGGTACTGTGATCTTTAATCAAGTAGAACTTATATAGTTAAATTATTATTGCGGTATTAATAAATAAGCTCTGTATAAAGTTATCTTAAAGGTAGATATGCATGATTGAATATATTCTTCCCACTCCATTTTGTCTCTCCCCCGTTCTCTGATTGATCAAAGTTATCTTATTTAGAGTGTTATTTGTGTCTGATTTGAATATAGTGATAAATAAATAATTGAAGTTCATCATGTCGTCTGATCATTTAGTTCCTTTCACACCTCTAGCCGGGTCACAGGGAAGAAGGGACGTAAATTCCTTATAATTGTTGCTAAATCAGGTATACAATTTGATAAATTTAAATAAGATACCCAGAAGAAATTTTTAAGGTTCGATTAAATAATTAAATGAAAAAGAGTAATTTTTTGAATAAACAAGCATCTCAGTACTCTAATTATCTATATACCTATGTCTATACAGGTGGCTATCAAAATAATGGAAACACCTGTGAATAAAAGTAATATTTTTCCAAGCCCTTCATAAGCATTAAAATATAATCATAGTTGCTGTATTTATAACTAGAAATGTATATATTATGGTAGCATGTGGTAGCTTTATCGAAGCTTTGGAAGTTTTGGATTTTTTTTCGAAAGCGTAAAATCTTAGGCCTATCTCAGATTTTCAAAGAGACTAAATTGTAGCTGCCCGTCTAGCTGGAGCAAGTGTGACGAAAACATCCCAATTTTTATGCGTTTCTAGAGGTACGGTGTCTAAAGTCGTGATAGCATTCATATGACACGGCGAGACGAGCTCAGCAAATCAGAATAGTGGCTGGAAAGAGAAGCTCAGTGAAAAAAACCACCGGGTATTGAAGCGGACTGTAATTTTTAAAAAGCGAACAATTGTAGCAAAGTGACCGCATAGCTCAATGAGCATGTTGATTCTTCCGTGTTAATGATTACAGTTAAAAAGTAACTTCATAAAAGAACATTTACGGCAGAACAGCAATTCCCAAGCCACTTGTAACAGATGTAACCAAAAGTCGTCTTCAGTGGTATCACGCTCTCAAAACCTGGTCGATTGATAAGTGAAAGAAAGTAATATGGTCTGACGAATCGTCTTTCCCTCCTTTTCCTACAACATGGCGAGTGCACGTTTGGAAGACACATGCGCAAGAGTATGATCTTGATTGTCTCCTTCCATCTCTCAAGCATAGAAGTAGATCTGTCATGACATAGGCAGCCATTTTTTACTGGACCAATCGTAACCCTAAAAGGAAGGATCACTGGTGAGAAGTATAGAGAAATTTTAACTGACCAGATACTTCCTATAATACAGTCTTTTTTGGTGTAAGGCATGTGATTTTCCAAGAGGATAATTCCCCTATCCCTACAGTTGGATTTGTCCAATCATGGTTTGATGGACACGCGGAGAAAATTAAACATCTGCCTAAGCCTGCACACTCTTCCAACCTCAATATAATTGAACCACTGTGGTCTATTTTAGATAGTTCTATTCGAATCGACATCCATCACCGGCATCTCTCCCAGAATTTACACAAAATATTCATAAAGAATGGTTTAATATTCCAGAAAATACTATTCAACACTTGTAATATTTGACTACAAGACGTATCCAAGCTACATAACACGCCAAAGGCCGTCCTACACCATAGCAATAAAGCATTCTTTATAGATCTAAGGTGTTTCCATTATTTTGATAACCATTGTATGGTTATCAAAATAATGTCAATACTTTACCTCTGTATCTCTCTATATATCTACATACGGCTTTTTTTATAAAGCAATCTATATAAATGAAACATTTACATTTGGAGAGATACTGATGTTTTTTTCTAATTATAAAATATTTTGTCCATTAAATCCATGTTTGAAGGTCCGAATAAGAATCTAATCTTCAATTCTGCAAATCCGGATTATTATTTCAGAGAAAAATATAAAATTTTGCTTGAGTATAGACACATATATCTTGTAATTTTTCAAAATATTTATTTAATACAAAATACAAAGCTAGTTTCTCTTTTTTATTAAACTTTTGACTTAAATGTAACTAAAAAAAAAGGAAAAATATTTTAATTTTAACTGCATGTCAAGATAAAAATATTATAGTTTAAATTTTTTGACATATCCTTGCGAAATAAGTTATCTGCAATTTGCAATAACGTTTATGAATTCAATGTTTTTTATTTGTTTAATGGTATTCACAACAAATTGATGAATTGCATTTTTTACATTGTAATTGCATTCATTATTCACATTTTATTGCTAAATAATGTAATTTTTGCAGAATAGTTTTTCCAATATTCCTTACGTTGTTTTCTTGGAAATAAAATTTAGGGCATCAAATTATGCTTATTGTTTTTATTGAAACTATGTAAAAGAGAGAAAATTATTTGTTGTTTCATGCATTGTAAGAAATTAAAAGTAAACTTTATTTGACCAAGAGAACTCAGTTTCTATTTTATTTTTGAATGATCTGATTTCAAAATCTGAACCAGATAATACTTTTTCTTACTCTTTTTTCAGTTGACTGTAATATAATGCAGAATAGAGTAAGGAAAAAAAAACAAATAAAAGATTTTAAGAAATATTAAAAATATACATATCATTGAATCGTATTTAAAGTGTCAGATCATTATTTATTTATTTATTAATGCATGCTTGTGTGTGTGTGTAATGGAATCCACATTTTCAAAAAAATTCAATTCCACTTAAACAAGTACTCTAAGATATCGAGTGTCAATATCATAGTTAAAATACATGAAATTATTGCTATGTTGTATATCTAGTTCTGAAATAAAGTAATTTGAAAATACCCTACGTCCTGTTTTAGCAAATCCTATACCTAGATTTTACAATTTTTGAAATAAATCCATTTCTTATTTATTTTTAAGTAGATATGTAAGAGAATATAAGCAGAATATGTGTTTACATTCTGAAATATAAAATTCTAAATGTTTCAAGCGTTTTTTAAATAATTTTAAAGTTGTAATGATGTATTTCCAGACAAAATATCTTAAATAGTTCAATCGAAATAAAAAATATCTTGATAAGAAAATTCATAATTGATTTTGAAACATGTATCTCTTTAATTCCTCATTTTAAAGTTATGCAGAAAACAAGATAAAAATAAATTGTTAAAGATAATTAATATTATTTCAAACTTTTAATTATGAATTATTATGTTCAAACATTTATCATGAATTTTCCTAGCAAAATATTTATGAAATAGATTATTAGTGCTGTAATTTTTTATTTGGAGTGAAATGGATCATTAATATAGAATTGTTGTATATTAAGACTAAATGGAGAAAAGATAATTTTTTTTGGTGTAAAACTTATTAGAATAATGTCTTCTGACTTTAACAACATCTAGAACTAACGATATCATTTAAAACCTTAAAAGGTCATTTTTTTACACAAAATGTTCCAAAAGAAGGACGCATTTTTAGTTGCATAAAATAAAGCATAATACTTAACAAAATGCAAAAATGGAAAGATTTTATTTTAGTTTTGAATTTTAAAGTCTTCACACTATTTTTTATTTTATAATTGGGGAACACAAGAAACCCAAAATGTAGCTTTTTATAAGTAACTCACACTTAGCATGCTATAAGAATGTTTCAGAAATATTAAAAGAATTTTTTCACACTTACAAAAAATTGCCTGTTCGTTCCTCTTTTTCAAATGGTTGAAGATTTTGTGTGTGTCTGCATATATATATGCACACCCAATTTAAAGCATTGTGTAATACTTAGTCTTACACTGCAATGGAGACAGAGATAATATCGAAGACTTTTGGTTATCTTTCCAGGTTCATTTCTTCTCAAGCAGCAAATTGAACATTACCTTGCCAATTCTTGTCCTTTAACGAATATTTTCAAGAATCTAAATTCCTGCCTTCAGTAAAAATTCCCGCCTTTCCCAAAAAGAAAATTCCGGATAAGTATTCCAATACCATAGCTAACCCCCATCTCTTAAAAATACTAGCACTAGTATTTTCACTATAAGAATTAAAAATATGTTCAAATCAAATATAGAAAAATAAAATATCAATGCCCGCATAGCGTACGGGCAAGCCAGTTGTGGCCAGGTTTCGGTAGCCCGTGCGGTGTATGGATAAACCAGTTAAGGTGTTAAGAGAGCTATTATTGTGTCCAGTGCATTTTTCATTTATTTGTGCTATAACTCCTTTAATAACATCAGCCATAAGTGAAGTGCTAGTTTTTGTAGTGATTAGTTATATTTATTAGGACTATCTATATATCATTCTGACAAAAATATTTAATCTAGTTAATGTATCTTGCTTTAGGATAAATTAAAAAGTTCGAAAGTTCTCTTTCTTTCAAGTTAGCATCCCATGGGTGAACAAAAATAGCCGCTGAACTTTGTTGATTGTGTTTCTTCTTCATAAAATTGCGATGGAATAATTTTTAATGTGTTGAAATTATTAATTTTTTTAATTACACAAATTTTCAGCTATATTATCAATTCTCCTGGTAGTGGAGGTTTTTATATGCTTAAATTGTTTTGTTTAAAAAAATAGTCTGCGTAAAAAATCAATCACTGTCTTAAACATATATTCATTAACCCCATCTCATTAATGAAGTTTCCAATTGGTTACAGTTAAATGCAGTATCGAAAAGGTGGTTACAGTAATTAAATAGGACTGGCGTTTCATTGTTTTTAGAGTATAAACCTGAATTCTAACAGTTTTTCTTCGCGAAAATTTTCTACATTTTCATGACATTTTTTATTAGCAGTTTCATAGTGTCTTTTAATATTATACTCTTTGCAATCCACTGTATGGTGTTTATGCACATAAAATATAAAATTTTACTTTTCCTCCAACACAAAGTATTGTAATTCCCGATTTTCTGGAAAACCGCTGGAATCTCCCGCAACTGGTCATTTTGCTGCTCATGCTTATGAAGCGGGTTTTCTTTGTTGTTAAATAGGCAGTTAAGTACAAAGAAATGCTGATGCATTTTTAAAATTAGAGAAAACTTTCCCATAAAAACCAGACTAGAACGTAGTTCTCGTTTCCATTCCTATTCAATAACGCGACTTCCAACTCAACAAACATTTCGTTACTCATTGCGATGTGCGAAACACTTAAATTTTAATGACCTCGAGACACATGTATACATATCGGAACTTTTACGTCAATTGCTCGTATGATTTAGTGCCAGTATTTCATAAAAAGATTCGTCATTTCATGACATGATAAATTCTGCGATAGGGCTACGGCATATAAATTTATGAGCAATAATTTTGCATTATATGTAAATAGAAATGTTTTATGAAATACGTTTCATTTAATTCATGCACAGTGTAAGTACTTGTAATTTTAATTAAGGTATCCAGTGTTGTCAAAAGTAAAATGAATGTATTGGTTGGCAGCTTGTTGCCTGGGTTTGTCAAAAAAGGTTGGTATAAAGAATATTATCAAATTTAAATATTATTATCAAATTAACTATATAATTCATCAGAAATTATTCCATACCTAGAAATTTATTTTTAATTTATGTTATCAACTTTCAAAAGTTTAAATAGCTTTGATAATTAATTATTCTCTACATATTTATTGTAAATCTCGTGAGAGATTTTTCAATTAGTTTGATCTTAAAAACATCAATGTTTTGTAGTTTAAGTACTTTTAGTCGATTCATAATTTCCTTTTATAAGTATGATATTAAGCTGTTGGTTTTGTGCATCAATGTACTGAAATTTTTTAGTGTTTCGAAATCCTAAAAGCACTGCAATGACCCGCATCTGCTATTAATTTTCCATTAAAAATGTTTAAGTGTGATAAAAAAATGGTCCACAAATAATTGGTTTATAAATGTTCTAAGTAGTTAGTAATGATTTTCAATTTCTTATTAGTAAATATTATCTACCAAGAATTTCATTGGTATTAATGCCAAATAGAAGAGAACCATTGTTCAAATGTACAAAATAGAATATTTAGCAACCGTTCAATGTAGAGAATTTACTATACAATTTTAACTATAAATAAAAAAATAGCAGCTTTGATTAAGAACTAAAAAAAGGTTGTAGCAAAATTGCATTTCAGGGAGTTATTGATTAAACTTCCTAAAAATATGCATGTACACCAACTTTCGAACAAAGTATTTCACTATACCAGTTAATATGCAAATAAAATAAATACATAAAAAAAGATAAGGAAATGAAGTTTAACTTATCATTTATTGTATATAATTTAAGAATCATTTTCTATCTTACCGTCTTAAGTGCGGTATAAAAGAAATCATACGTTAGTCACTATATATACTTATATTGCTACATATTTTCGTCTTCTTGTTATACATCTGAAGGGGAGAAAAATCCTCTTTTCCCTCGAGTCCATGCCTCCCATTTTCCTGTAGCCATCATACCTAATGATAGAACGAAGCAAAATTGTCTTCTCTGTAATATCCCGGAAGTGTCAGTGGCAATCTTCTGCCCGCACCTTCCCTCTAGAATATGTCATAAGAAAGTAAACAAAGAAAAGCATCCCTGAGGAAATGTATAAGGACTTCACCCTGACCCAAATGATGCAATCACAGGCAGTATCAAGTCCCACAGGCAAACCGGGAGAAATATCCCGTGTTGAAAAGTTAATAGTCTCCTTATACTGGACGTGTCACAATATAATGAAAATGGATCATCGAGATGTAACGCTTATTCTTTCTTTTTGAGATTTCTTTTCATTTTTTCTTTCTATGTTTGCTTTGTCAGAAATAAACTCTGGTAAAAGTTCAGTGGGTAGCTTAAATAGCTTATCCGAACGTATATTTTGGTGTTTTAAAATATGTTCCTATAAAGAAAAAATTTGTACCTAAAACCTATTAAAATTAGATTTCACCTGTGTCTTTCCACACTTTGTGACTGTAATGCTAGTGGGGAGAAAAGTGTTCTGCATCTTATTCTTTTTTGGTCAAAATTAAAGAAAGAGAGAAAATATCTGAAAACTATATATAAACATCATGCTCTTAAAATCAACTGGCATCCTAACTTTTTTTAACTTGTTCAAGTAAAGCTTCATTCACTTTATTTTGTATCTTCATTGATTTGATTTTGTAATTTTTGTAAAATTTTTATTTCTCTGTTTTTGTCACTTCATTATATTAGTTTTGTTATGTAATTGTTTTATTTTGTAATGTATTTTTGTCTTTGTAATTTATTTGTTCTTGTTATTTCATCAATTTGTAACTTTTGTTTTGTTATTTACTTTTTATTTTATTAATTTCATTTTGTTTGATCTACTTATTTCTATAAGCTTCGTGTGATACTTGTGGTGCAGGTGAGTATTTTATCTTTCTTCAAAATAAAAAAAGTTAAATAAACAAATTTATTGTAAATAAATAAAAAGTAGAGAGGTTCTGATAAAAACAGCATTTTCGAGTATTAAAGTACAAAAATTCCAGAAATCAATTTTTCTTCGTTCAATTTGTTTTTTGTATACTTTTCTCTGGAAATGAATAGATAAATAATTGAAAAGAAGAAATTCTTAGCTAAATTTATCACTTTCTTGGGGGTATGTACTAATAATACACCATTATATTTGTATTCCTATAGGAATAAGTATTGCTTTATGCTATTACAAATGATTATTTAAAAATAAAATGCAACATAATAATTACTCAACAATGTACAATTTCTTAGATCTAAACTTGATAAGATGTATGTCAAATGAATGTCAAAGAATTACCAAATTCCAAGAAAAAAATAGTGACCTCAAAGCTATATTGAGACTATGAATTATTTGTCAAATTTTCAGTCATTGCTTTTGTATATAATAATATACCGACCTCTATGAAATTTAATGAGAGGTTCTAACTGCCAATAAGACGTAAGGATCATCCGATATTATAAATGTTCAGATCTATTATTCTTTTAATTTTTCGTGCTGAGCTTAACATGTACATTTCCATCATGCAGGTTTTTTTTAAAAAATTAGGTTATGTTATATACAACCTTTGACAATAAACTTCGGTGAATTTTCCTGTAACATTAACGTAGATGAAATATTAATGAAAATTAACTTATTGTCCTTCAAAATAGTCACATCCCACAATTATGCACTGCAGACATCTGCTATACATGTCCTGGAAACTTTCCAAGAAGTCTTCTTTTAAGATGGAGTTCAAAAGCCTCGTCACGTTTCGTTGGATGTTAGGAATATCGTCAATATCGATCGATTTCTCATCCCTAAATTCTGAGTAACTATTTGTCGCAAAGATTCCCAACTATATGTAATTCATCAGCAGTGCCGATTTAAGCTCATTTGGGGCCCTGGATGCAGAAGATTTACAAGCCCCCTTGGCACTGAAGGATCGAAATTTATAACCATGTATATATATTTATTAGCTTATTCGGGCCCCGGGCTCTGAGCGCCCACCCCAAACTCTCAATGGATAAACTGGCATTTTTTTTCCAGATGTTATGTGCACAGTTACTTAACAATCTTTAGTGATTAATTTCTTCACTTTCTTAATGTTCTCGTCTTTGACGAAGGTCGCCAGTCTTCAGCTAAGGGGGTTGTCAGAAAAACTTTCCCTGCTTTTCGAAAACCGACGAACCACTCGAGCAAACACTTCACGGCCAGTGCTTGATCTTCATAAGAACGTACCAGCATCGCATAAGTTTCTTTTGGAGTCTTGCCAAACTTATAACAAAACTTTAAATTGATCTTTTGTTTGTTCCTTTTCCTGTTCTCAGTTAAGAACCAAAGCACTAAGCAAGCATTTTGTAAAACAAGTCTTACACGGAACATAAATGAGTCTCAACTGAGCAACGGTGGAGGCAGATGTTCAACACCTGCCGCTACACATTTGCCACGTTTTGTTTCGCCAGTGTTGCCGGATCGGCTGTTCTGACTTCTTTCACCAAACTTTATTGTCAAAGGCTGTATTAATACTTGAGGTTTTTTAAACATATTTCTTTAATCTAGAACATGAATTATATTACCCTAATTTATTTCACAAAAAAAGAGAAATATAATACAAAGATAGTTAAAAGCAGATTTTATTAGGTGTATAAAAATATTTTATGTAATTCAAATCTTTTATCCGAAAAAAGTGATATTAATTCTGACAGGATCAATCGAACGAATGAGAAAATGAACAAATGAATGAGAGGAGAATGAAAAAAAAAATCAAATATGAATTTCGTGTTTATATTTTCCATTTCTTTTTTATTCGGAAAAAGTAAATAATTAAACGTAGAAATATTTAAAACGAAAAAAATTCTTTTAAAGATTATTTTCCTGAATGTACCATTTATTTTAAATTCTAGTCTCTAATAACCTATAGTGCTGTTTTCCGTAAAGGAAATTTCGTATAATACAATTTGTTGGGAAAAATTCCCGAGTTTGTATTATATCTATCAGCGGAAATAGCTTGCAGTATTTTTTAAAAGCTTATCTATTTAAATGCAGAGTTTACACTTCATATTACAAAGTTTTCAGACAAAGCTAATTAACTCTAATTAAGTGATACTTCATTTCCAAGCATTATTTTAACAACATTTTAGTTATTTGTTTTAGTAAATACAGGAATTAAATTAGCTGCTGATATGGAAGTATTGAACATAATTAGATTATACAAAAGTTTGAAGAACTTCCGAATGAATGAATCAGTTAGGCATGAAATGCATTTCTTAAAAAATTATTCTAAAGATAAACTGCAGAGTTAGAAGGGTTTATAGTAGCAATCAGTTTACTTTTTGCAGCGAGAATTTAAAGTTCAGAAAGCATACAAAGGTTCATAAAATGCTTCAGTAACAAAAGAAGAAAAATATTTTTACTCATGTAAGGAATACTTTTAATTTAATTAAACAAGTAAGATGAAATAAAATGATTATATTCAACTATGCTATTTGTGTTGTTTCTAATGCCACCTGTCTGACGGTGTCAGATTGAGGCCGACGAAACTCATCGTGGCAAGGGGCTAGGTGTGCGTCTGTCGATAGCTTTTTAGCTTTGAGCACCATGCAGTGACAGTACGATTTGGCTCATTTCATACACGATAGATGGCGACCTTACCTATTTCCACAATTCAGGCATAAAATTGGAGGGGAGGGAAATATTCTCCAGCCCTCTGCACCCGTGTTTTCTGCTGCGACAGCCCACAAGTCTTTCGGGCCCTTTGATTTAACGAGCACGTACTCTGTGTGCACTCAGAGGGTATTTGGTGGCATCGGGCATCGAACCTAGGCCTTTCGGGCTGGAGTCCGTTGCTCTAATCACTATGATATTTGTGATTCTCATAAGTATACAAAAAACTTACTTTATCGTAAATTGTACCAAATAATTATATTACAGTATTTCATTTTGTGTATTATATATATTTAGTGTGTGTGTATGTTTGATAAATGAAATGATATACGAATAAGTATTTTCCTTTTGAATTTATCCCAATATGTGATATACCTACGATGACTTGTGAATATTCCGTGTTAATGTCTCCTTGGTATCTCCTTTCTCTCATATGAATCTCTGTCTATTATATGAGTTATACCCTTAACTACTGCAAATGTAATCGCCATCACTTTTAAGAATTATATGAGCTATAGCTGAAATAAGTAGTAAAGATTTGTCCTAAAAATAAAGGAAGATGACTTTTATGGAATCAAATTATACATCCCATAAGAAACACACATCTTTCAATTTGATACGTTCTATCTCGTTTTGTCAAAAATATGAGAAATAGAATACAAAATAATCTTCAAATAGTTTGATTCATATTAAAATAAGATTTCAAGACGTCTTGCCACTTCTTTATTCACGCAATGTAACGTATTGATTTTTTTAAAAAAGAAAATTAAGGATATTTATATAATACAGACTTAAAACTCTCTAAATAAATTTTTTTTCGTGATGCCGTAATAAGTTTATTTCTTCATAAGGTATAATTAGTAAAAGTTGGTCGTAAAAGGCTGAATTTAACTCAAAAAAAGCGCCAAGAACGATATACTTAGAGATCCCCACGCCCTATCTTCAAGTGCTTTCTCGAAAAATCCGCTAACTGTCACAAAGTCACCTAAGATAATTGCCAATTTAATCGTCAAGTCGCCAAATTTGGTTGCAAAAAATGAAGCCAACTCGAAGTCCTCTCTCTATGGCGATCGCCAAAAAAAAAGCTACTCTACGGTATCCGCCTGGTTATTTATTAACCCTAACTCCATTGCGAATGTTACCCTGTAAACTAAATTGGAAACTAGGCTGTATAATCATGCTATTAGGAAATGTATGCATTATTGTTGGACTGTGTAATTACACCAGAATGGTAGTGAAAAATATTCAAAGGAATATGCTACAGTGTGATATTTTATCAAGAGACAAGAAAAGCGATATTGTATGTATAGCAAGAATCCGACTGGACACTCGAGGGGACTTAGATATGGTATTTGTACTGAAACGTACGGCATGCCATGCAAAATTAACATTTGTCGGGAGTATTATTAAATCCCAGGGTTAGAGTTTTAAAATAGTCGGTTTATGTGTTACATCAAATGAAACAATATTTACTCATAGACAATTGTACGCGGCTTTGTCAACGTGCAGAAGCAAAGATGGAATAAAAATCATAACAATTTAGAGAAAAAATGTGATTAGGAGCGTTGTTTTTGAAGAGGCACTAAATTGAAATACAAATTAAAATGTGGAGATGAAGACTTGAAGCTTCTTTTTCCCTGATTACAGTATATTGAAAAAAATAGACCTACATAATTTATGTAAATTTTTCAATTTTACAATTTGAGCAATAGGTATGAACAATTGTATAATATGTATAATGGGCGTTGGAGTAATTATTTAAGGTTATTTATTTCCCCTTATAGGGTTTTTGTATAATGTGGAACACATACGTTTTTCTCACGCCAAAAGTATCTTTTTTTAAAAAATTTTTACATGGTGTTTCATAGCGGTGTGAAAAAGAATGAGTTTCATGATAAGAATATAAGAAATCCTGATTTCTTTATAAAAAAAAATGGAAGGAATTTGAAAAATAAAGTTTGAGAAATAAGAATTTACATTTTTTCCATTTTTATTGTTTGTGATTTTGTACATTTATAAGAAAGTCGTATTCAAAACTATTTTTTTACTCGAACGAAAATAAAAAAAAAAAGATTCACATGGGCATAGATGCCACGTCTTATTCGATGTATATCTACAAAATGTGCATTTTGTTATAACCATGGGTGATATGAAAGCATTAAAATAAGTAACAAATCTGAAACAACGTTTCTAACAAATGATTTTAAAACGTTATTGAATAGAGAAATCCAACACTTTCTACAAAAGTGAGTAAAAAATGAAATATATTGCATACTTCTCTTTGTTAAAAGTGACAATACTTTTTGAAATATTGGTGATTTTTTTTACTTTGCTTTTCCAAGATCTTGCTATATGATTTCCCCATGAGATGAACATGCAACCCTAGTTTATGTGGAATGGTTTGAGATAAAATTCTTATTTCATTTCTAACAGTAACTTTCAAAATAAAGACGATAAGGTATGACCACTATTTGTTTCAATATAGTCCTGTTTCTTTTTTTAATAAATTCTAAGTTTTTGATGTTTCCTGAATTAAATTATTCCGTTAATAAGTGTTGTTCAAGGATAAAATCTTTTCAAAAGTGGTATAAAAAATTTCCATTTTCAATCTTGAAAATGTATGTAATTTTTTATTAAAACAAAGCAGGGAAATATTGAGCTGTGGTAGAATTTGTAATTTTGAACCTCTTTTCAGTATATAAACAACATACAGGATAATGACTCAGTCTCCAGATTTTTGTTAATACTATATGAGAATATAACCCTCCAAGTCTACTTAATGTGCACCACTTGATAACATTCAAAACACACACACACACACACACACACACACAACACACACACACACAAACACACACACACAACACACAACACACACACACACACACACACACACACACACACACACACACACACACACACCACACACATGCACACACACACACACACACACACACACACACACAACTGAGTTTTAAACAAACCAGAAATGGATCTGAGGCTAAGCTTTATCCTAGTAAATTCTCACCTTGAATATTTGCTTTCCGTGACTTTAGTAAGAGCATAAAGACTTTGAATTTATTAAATGTAATGCTAAAATGAATGGTTATGTTCTAAAATAGACTTCTATAATTTACTGTGATTTTTATCAAAAAAAAAATGTAATGCAATATGTATATTTAAATAGCTTTAAAAAAAGGCTTGTTTGTATTTCATTGAATTCCAATTTTTTCTTGTAAAAATTTTAAAAAAGCAATCTTAAATCTTTTATATTTGAGCAATAATACTACCTTTACTACAAATCACGATTATAAGGAAGGATCAAAGTAGGATCTACAAGGTAGGATCACAAAGTTCAAGGAATAGGTCAGTTACAAATAATTAAAAATAGCCCAATAATTTAAACATATTGATCTTTAAAATGCTATAATCTTGCATCCGCACACAATGCTCCAGCTTTCGTATTATTACTCAAAACTTTCCTGGAGTCCATTTTTTGTGAGGTCCTTCAGTTGTTTCATCGCCTTTTCGATCACCTCATCTGAATCCATAAAACAATGTTCCTTCAATTTCATATTCAGCCATGCATACAAGAAAAACTTCGCAGTTACTGGTATCATTTCCGTATTCTTTCTTCAACCTCGCGAGCGTCTCTCAAGTGATTTCTCGAGAAAAACAGAGAATTTGATGTTACCACGCAGCTCCAAAGATGACATCGCAAAATCAACGAATGAAGTGCGGTGTGTCAGAAATCATCTGCCAACAGTGCAGAAAATGAATTTTAAATGGCTCCGCGTTTTCCTTATTAGTGAGTTAACCCCCGAAAGACATTGCCCCCCACCAACGAACTTGCGTGAATGTAGGCAAACATTCAGGAAACTTTTTGACTCTAGTAGTAGGTATTTCGTAGCTGAATTGAAAAAGGTATTGTTAGAAAGTACTCTATGAGGTACCTTTATATCTAGAATTGATCAATAAAATATAAGAAAAATAAATAAAGTTATACTTTTCCAGCAACGTAATGTTAAAAGTTTATCGTCTTGCTTCGAAATGAATTTTAAATTTAAATTACAATTTTGCTATGGCTTAGATATACTAAACAAACATACACATTTAATTCTTTACAGAGATTATGCAAATATTTCATCATTTTTCTTTATGGAAATCACGAGAAATTGGATTTGATTTATTTAAACTGTTTAAAACGTGGGTTTTAGGATTTTATTAGAAATTAATTAACATCCCCTATGAGAATCACTAGTATAAATAAGGGACAACCCTAATTTTAGCAATTCAAGAAATTGGCTGAGGGGAGTTTAATCGAATATACGCTTGATTGTGGACTGCACATTGTGGGGTGTTTTAATTTAGTTAGGATATTTTCTGTAAGAGAGGAGAGAGAACACAGATATAGTGAAATAGTGAGAACTACATTTTGTTCTTTAGAGAACACAATATAGTAAAATAGGGAACCAGTTTTTCTAAAATTGAAAATAGGTATTTGAGATGATTGTTATTGTCCCGGTATGTTTTATCTCAGTTTTCTTCTTTTTTTCATCATTAGACAAGTATTATCTTGTTTATCTTTTTGTTAAAATTGAAGATTTATATTAAAGATTAATCAAGATTTCTGTTAAAATTTTGTTAAAGCTAAAGAAGCTTTGTTCTTGTGGAAAAATAAATCTTTAAAACATTTTGAAAGGAAGAAAAAAAAAAGCTTAATATAATATGCAATAATGTAAGTTAAATATAAATATCATTAGTAAAACTTATGTGTTAATTATAGGACGTAGCTTAATATATACTGTTTTTCAATCCCTACTATTAGTTCACTGTCTCTCTTTCTATATATATATATATATATGAGGTGAGAGTTCACACCTCATTGAAAGGGAAATTAAGATAAAGGCATTGTTCACATAGAAACACATTAAATTAGTTAAAAAAGGTGATGGCACAAGACAATTATTAGAATAGAAAGAAGGGCGGTCACTGCCCTTTACATCAGCTAACAAAACATGTCTATCCCTTCTCTACCACATTTGGTGCTCAGTTGTACATCCAACATGTCTGCCGAAGCACAGTTACAGTCAGTCAGATGGTTCCAGCTAGAAGTCGATGCTACTCCAAGTGGTGGGGTAGGATACTACATGTATATATATATATATATATATATATATATATATATATATATGGAAGAAATTTATATAAAATATAGAACATAACAGGAAATTACAAAAAAATATTTTTTTAAGATCAAATCAAATGAAATACAAATAAGAACCTAGCGAGTCAAAATGCAATTTCGGACTTAGGACCGAATAAGTGGGGTTAAACTAGTTTGAAGCACCAACCTTCCCCCTTTGCAACTCGGTAGGAAAGACCAAAATAAAATAAATAGAAATTTAAAGTATAAAAATTCTAAGTATAAAAAATCCAAAGTATAAAAAATCCAAAGTATAAAAAATCTCATAGAAATATGAAAGAACAACCGACTACTATTAAGCAGAAAATTCTCCCAAAATGTTTAAGCAGAAAAATATCAAAAGAATTACCCAGTAAAAGGATTCTTCCAAAAAGATTTTAAAACTTCTGCTCACAGAGCTTATTCCAGGATATATATATATCACATTAGTACTATAGCAAACTCCTCCTGCCATTAGTATAATATATATATATATATATATATATATTGGTCAAATTTTCAATCGTTTATAAAATACTTTCTATTCCATTCAAGTTAAATACATTTTTTAAACTTGTAGTTGATGACGCTTGATCTTAAAACAGTTTTTTCAAATATCAATTCATTAATTAAATCAAAGAATGAATAAATAGTAACAAACAAATAGAATAATCCAACAGCATATATAGAAAAAAAATCTTTGTGTCCTGTAGCGCAATAGATAGCGCGTTGGACTTGTAATCCAGATGTTGTTGGTTCTAATCCCACTTGGAATGGCCTAAATTCTGAGAATGTGATTTTTTTACTATACTATTTTATTAGAAGAATTAAATTTAAGTAAAGAATAAATAGTAACAAATAAAACAAAAACAGTCCAACACCATAGATAGAAAGGAAAATCACTCTTTGTTTTGTTACTTAATATTGTGATTCTGTCGTATATACATATTTATATTAATTGTAACTATTTAATAAAAGTAACTAAAATATAACTTTTCTTTGTTGACCTATGAAGCAATTGACTTAATTTTTTTAAATATTACTTGTAAAATATGTTCATATGATACCATCAATTTGAGCTAACTTCATTTAAATAATATATTTATAGTTCAATAAAATATTCAATTGACTGAATTTTCAAATAACCGAAATGAAAATTTAGTACTCATATAAATACTTACATTGATTATAAAATAAAATAGTAAATAAATACATTTTAAATTCTAAACAAGTAAATGAAATTTGGGTTACATAATATTTAAAATAATATGTGCATTTAATGCGATTATACCAATGCTCGTATAAAAAATAAATGATTGCCAAAATGCAAGAATTACATTTAAACCCTGAGAGAGACACATGATTCATTAAAATATTTGTTATTTTTATTAGTGAATTTAAATTGCATAAGTGCAGGAAGAAAAAAATATCTTAAGAAAAAGTTTATTCATATATTTCCTAGAATATAAAGTGTTTCAGCACACAATAAATTTTTAACATATTTTATTATCATATTCTAATACGTAAAATGTAAAAGATGTCAACTTTTAGGTCAACAATCAAAATAATTCTCAACATTCAGGTATTTTGATGGTCAAAATATTTATCAAAGAATACATTACATAAAATATAAGCAGTTTAAAACAATTCCTTTTCAAATAGTTGGACTTAAAACGAACCTTTAACTAACCTCAAATCCTGTAAAACTGAAGAAAAAAATCTCATTTGATGCCCTTATTAGCGCGGAGATATTCAAACTTGTTACATAAGAAGTAGGAAAATCCTTTCATTTTTTTAAAAAACTGGAAATCCAGTGAGTAGAAATAAATAAATAAATGAATTTATCATACAAAAAAGTTTGGGAAGCGGGAAGTCGTTATAATCCCTGTAGTGAGAGGATTTCGGGGATAAATCTGGATATAAAGAAGACTAGTACTTGGAAAGATGCAAAAATTTTAGATTTATTTCTCATTAGTCAAAGTTTCTTTGATAATTTCTAGAATTTCTACGTTTTTTCAAGGAAAATTTGTACTCATTTCGCGAAAGAGAAACCGCAAATCCTTTTTTATTGGCTCAATTTCCAAAATACTTTGGCGGAATTTTTTTGAAAAACATTTAAAATAAATAGGAAAGCATAAAATAAATCTGTGGGTATTTTAATGGAAAATGTGCCTTTTTTCACATTAAAAAAAATCCTTCATTTTCCGATCAAAAAGAAAAAGGAAACGAAGAAAAAAAAAAAACATCGAAAAGGAAAAAAATAATTTCTTTCTTTTCAACCTTTACTCATTACCGAAAAATGTTTCGAAATTCCCTTGTGTAGAAATTTCTAACATCCATAAACCGTTCGTTTATATTTTAATTATTATTTTAGAAAACAGGAACATATTAATTCTTGGGGCATATTAAAAAAAAACCTAACTCCATTGAATATTACATTGTTGTGGATTACTTTTTTCTATCAATTATTTTGAACATAAATATTTTAGTAATTATACTACAGAGCCTGTATAGATATCTTGCGCTTAGTAAGTAGTAGTCTTAGATTTTATCAATAATAGTAAAACGTCTTAGCAATTTATAATAACAGCTTTTTTTCTTCAAACTATTCAAATATAAGCAAAATCATCAAATTCCTTTAACAATGAAAATTATTTTTGTTGCGTTTAGTGAATTGAAATATTTTAGCTGAGAAATTGACTTTTGAAATTTTCATTTATGCTTTTACAGGATTTGATTTAATAGTGAAAAGTACACTAAGTTAGGTGTCTTGTATTTAACCACAGCAAATATTTAAATGCACTCATATTTCGGATCATTAGATTTATCACGGAATGATTTGGTGTTTTTCTACTAACAGATCCTCTTGGGTGGGGGGGAAATGGTCTTTAAAGTTTAATTTACTGAAAACTTTCCTGTGAAGAAGAAGATGTGAGCATGAAAATTAAGGTTTGTTTATAAAGATTAAATTTTCGAGTTAGAGATTAGAAAAGAAGATATAGAGAGATTAGAGGAAGATAGACTGCTAGGGCTAGCAGTAATAGATTAAACATAAAGTGAGCGTGGATACTTAGTGGCTGAATATTATAATATTAAAGTTGACGATTTGTCAAACAGAAATTAGATTAGGTCGCCAGAGAATTAGAAAGTATTGTTTGGACGTAAACGACATGTTTATTTAGTCCTCTCGTATCTCGTCGGCCTCGCTATTGTACACTGGTGTCCAAAAGTTAAGCATAATTGATAATTATGTGAATAAAGAAGGAACTGTAAATCAGAATGGGGAGAAACGTGATATGCGAGTATAAAATGGTTATAAAAAAAGGCAGCAAATCAAAAGAAATAATGATAATTAATTTTATTATCCAAAATAGCAGTTTGAAAGAAAACTGAGCATAGCAAGGATTCACACTTTAAAGAAAAAATGAAGGAAAATATTAAATAAAATACTGATGCTGCAGTTTAATAAGGCGTGTGGTTACCTATGGCAGCCAGGCACGCTGTACAGAAATTCACCATACTTGCTATGAGATGATGGATGAGTTGTGGACTCAAACGGTTCCAAGTTTCTTGGAGAGCTCTCTTCAGTTCTGTAACGGAGCTTGGTGAGTGCGAAAGGGCTGCAATTTGTCTCAAGAGCATATCCCATACATGCTCGATAGGATTTAAATCAGGGCAGTTCGAAGCCACGACATGCACTGGATGTTTTCCGTTTCAAGGAAGTCATCAATTAGCACCGCTCGGTGACAGGGCGCAATATCATCCATGAATATGTAGTCGGGGCCGACAGCACCTCGAAACAAGCAAACATAAGGCTCAAAAACTTCGTCTCTGTATCTTTGAGTAGTCACAGATCCCGTGTCAAAGAAATGGAGGTCTGTGCGGCCACCCATCATGATGCCTGTCCATACCATTACTCCCCTTGATGGAAAATGATGTCTTTCCGTTATGTTTCTTGGTTCAAAACGTGTTCCGTGTTCTCTCCATATCGTTACCCGCCGAGAATCACTACTCAGACTAAACCGGGCTCGTCACTGAATATCACATTGGCCCACTCTCCTACAGTCCAATGTTGATATTTCTAACTCCATTTCAAACGAGCGCGTTTATGCGCAGACGTGAGGGGAATGCAAACTGCTGGTCTTCTGGTATATAGGCCAGCATGATTGAGTCTCCTGTAAACAGTTTGTCTCGAAATTTGTATTCCTGTGGCGACTGTGAGCTTCGAACCCAGTGCTCTGGCAGTACTGCCCCTCTGACGTCGCGCACTTATTACAGATATCGATCTGGCGGGGTTGTGACTCTTGGTCACCTGATACTGGTTGTCGGTAAATCTCCGTTCTTTGAAACATCTGCCACAGTCTTGAGATCACAGACTGGTCCACATTCAGAATTCGAGACACTTCGGTTTGTGATCGTGAGGATTCCAGCATTCCAACGATTTTTCCTTTCGTAAACATGTCCAATTGGCGTCTTTGTGCCATCATTCACCTTGTTTGATGGTTAACAACGTTCCTTCGCACTGCAGTTGCACGAAACTTGTCTGAACTGTCTATGCTGCGTGAATCGGTTTCTCCGCGTTCCGACATGCGCCGGTGTTTCGCGCAGGGCGTAGTCGACTGAAAAATTTTGCATAAACCCAATGTTTCTTCTTCGCCCAATTAATATCCGCAAGAAATTTGGAATAATTTTACGAATATTTACTCCATGTTTTTCGCATTTTACGATTTACGCTTAAGTTTTGGACACCAGTGTAATTCATATTTAGAATTTGGGTGCATCTCTAGACTTGGTTAATAAATTTAGCATTGTTGTTGATACTGAAAATAAATTGAACTTTTTTTGCAATATGGTTAGTCTTCTTTCCGACCTCCCCACACTGAGAAAAGAGAGAGCGATTCCCTCACAGATTCCATTATTCATTTATTTTCAACAGCACTCATATTTGAGGAAATATTAACTTATTTTACAGTGATGACCAGTGGCGCACACTAAGGGGAAGTGGTCCCCGGAACTAGACCCCCCCAAGGCACTTGATTATTTTTTCGATTGATTATAATCCTATGAACATAGTACTTAAAATTTAATTTAAGCATTTGTTATTAATAATTAATTTTATTAATTAATGTTAATTATTTATCCTAGAATTAAATTTTACTTCTTTTTGTTCCCGAAAATCGACAAAATCAAAATAGTATGTATGGCGGCGTATTGGAGCATGATACTAGAATGTTGGACTTTCGTCCCTGGGCCCACCAGCCCCTTTGAAAAATTCTTCTGTGTGCCACTAGTAATTAGTATTCCTACTTTCTTATTAAATTACATAGTTTTTATTTTTTGCTAAGACGAATATTTTATATTTTGAAGTTCATTTCATAAAGTAGCTGATATCTTCTCCTCATTCTTCCTTCTCTACTTCTCGAAGAAGAGATTCTGCTAAATCTAGAGAAATAGGAGCAGTTGGATGTACAATATTTAATCTTATCCTGCATACATTGCTACAATACTAGTGATTCTTATTCGTGTATTATGTCATTATCAAGTACATATCTCTTAAGAATTATGCTTTCTCTTAATATTTCGAAGTAAAAAATGCTTACTTATTTTTCAAACAGAAAATCTTCCAAAAAGTATCGAATAAAAACCAATAAAAGTTAAATAAAAGCTTTGATATGAAATACCAATAAAACCAATAAAGGCTTTGATCTGAAATACCAATAAAACCAATAAAGGCTTTGATATGAAATACCATTTAACAAATAATAAGACTTGATTTAATAGATTCAGAGTATTTTTACAGTTATTTTGCATGTTGTTTAAAAAAATGCTTTCCTAGAAATAAACGCAATAAAAATATAAATTAAGAAAAATCAAGTAATATATAAAAAAATAAGTCAATTTTATTTTAGTTACTTTTTATTAAATAATTACAATCACTAAACATATGTATATCATATGACAAAATTATAATATTAAGTGACAAAGTAGAAAACGATTTTCCTTGCAATTTTTCCTTTTCTATACATGGTGTTGGACTATTACTCTCTTTTGTTTATGTTTCTATTTATACATTAATTAGATTTAATTCTTCTAATAAAGTAGTTTAGTAAAAAGAATATCCCGTTTTTCGAAATTAAGCCATCCCAGTGGAATTTCGAACCAAAGACCTTTGGATTAGAAGTCCAACGCGCTATCCATTGGACTGTAGGGACTCAAGGAGATATTTACTTTTATATATATGGTGTTGGACTATTATTTTTGTTTCTTACTATTTATTCACTAATTGAACTTAATTAATGAATGAATGTTTAAAAAAATTGTTTTAACATCAAGTGTCATCTACTACAAGTTAAAAAAGTGTATTTGAACTTGAGAAGATGATTAAATGTATTTTATTATTTTATTATGATTGAAAATTTGAACAAGATATATATATATATAGGGAGAGTGTGAACTAATAGTAGGAATTGAAAAAAGCATTTCAATTACATGAAACAACCAAAACATTTATAATTGCTTAAAACTGAGCATAAACATTTAAATCATAGAAACTTTTAAGACGGTAAAATTTGAATGAAATTGAAAAAAATCTAAAAAAATATTTTAATTGCAAAGCGTACTGTTTTTGCTCGTTATGATGATTTTGATAAATTTAAATGAATGAGAGAAGACTGATAAAAAAAATGTCATGATTTTTTTTTTATGAATTTTAACTTTAAATTTATAATTATAATCTTATTCATATCAAAGTATTTCTTTTTTTATTATTAATATACAATATTTATATTTTAAATATTATTTTTGAAAAAGTGCAATTTTTTTTAAAGCGTCTTTGTATTATCTAAAGTGTAATAAAAGGAAATGAAAGTTGGAAAGATCTAAGTGCTTCCGCCCCACCAAATTACAAACTACAGAATAATCAAATAGTAATGCCTTATTGCATTAAAAAATCTTGAGTTTGTTTAATGAGAACTGTGAATTTTCAAAGCAAATCAAGATAAAATTCAAGCAAAGAAATAAAAACTAAGATTTAATTGGCTTTCTCTATTATATACTTATTATAAGCATATGATTTTCACTGCACTTAAAATTTTGTTTACCAATAGTAGTATGTAAATTAATGATGTTTTCAATATGCGTCCTTGCATTTCAATCTTAAGTTATACATATATAGAGAGAAGAAATATTAAGAAATATTAATTTTACTGGCAGTTTATAAAATTGCATGAATGAGCGTCTCATTTGAAGAATTATTGTATTGTTGACTGTTATTATTTTTCTAAACAAGGAATTATAAGTAGTAGATGTTTTTAAGTATACCTTGTTTTCATCATTCTTCAGAGTGTTTCATTTTTAAAGAAAAGGACTTCATTTATATACTCAAATAAAGGATGTTTTTTGAGTAATAATTTTCGGAGTTTCATTATATTAAAAATATATTGCCATACAATTTATTTCAACTGGGCATCGACAAAATTTTTTAAACTAGTAATAGTTTTACTTATGCGCATGTTATGCAAAATTTTGTTGCCTAATTTATATTTTAAAAATAAGGAAAGATCGTCTAATAACATATGGATCTACTTTAATGGGGTTAATTTATTCTTTAGGACATACTTATTTTTTTTAAAATTTTAGTTATCCGCTTACATTCAGAACGTGGTTTTGTAAAAGAGTATATATGAATAATATTTTTTTTTTGATATTTACTATCAGTTGAATTAGAATATACGTATAAAATTGTTTTAAGAATATTATTACAAAAAAAAATATTAAAATGTAATTTTTTGGCAAAAAATGAAGAAAAAATGACATATTTATAAAGTATCTTCTTTTATGGAAAATGCTTCGATAACAATAATATTTTGATTATATATAACTAAGACTTCTATGAAGAACCTGAAACAAGGGTTTTTTTTAAATATATTATTAAGTAGTATATTTATTCTTATATTTTAATACATCAGAATAAAAAAAATTAAGATAAAAACATCGGTAATTACTTTATTTGATCGTAACTCTGAAAAAATATGAATTTTTTCAAAAATCTTAGTTTAGACCCTCTAGAGATGTCTTATCTAAATATAAGCAAGAAATTATTATTATAGAAGCATTTTCCATAAAAGGAGAAGGTTTTGAAACAACGCCACTCTTTCTTTGTTTTTTACCAAAAAATTGCATTTAAGTAGTTTTGTATTGTAGTTACTATTCTTAAGATAATTTTATATGTTTATTCTAAATATTTATACAAAATATAAGAAAAAATATTCCTTTATACGAATTTTCAAAATTATGGTTCCAAACTTAATAAAAGAATTTTGGTTTATTTTATAAAATTACAATATTACTATAAAATTACTATAGAAGTTATTTCTAGAACTATATGTTTCATTAGCAGAGTTTATTGAAATTTGATTCTAGAAATAATTCAACAATATTCCATCAGTTGCTTTATATAAGAAGCGATTCCGTTACATTTATTTTTTATTAAAATAAGCAGAGACAAACCCACATATCTTGTATTTATACTCAGTTCGAAGTAATTTCTTAGTTCTATTTATCTTAGAAGATGATTTTTTTTCTTCCATGCTTTAAGGTTTGAGCCAAATCATGAAGCAATACGATTACGGCTTCGATAATAGCTTGAAGGCAGAAATGAAAAGTGGGACAAAATCCATGAAAATACTCAAGAAAAACTGTTAATATAAAAACAGAAAAAAGAAAAACGATTCATTGCCTGAAGGCAAACAGGTTAGACTCTATAGCAAGAGTTCTTTCGAAGTTCAAACAATAGAATGCAATTCAGACACACAGCTACGAGTTCTTTTCTTTCTTTAGAAAAGGATCGCGCAATATTTTTACTCTTAGATTAAAAAGAAAAGTCGAAATCCTTTTAATTTGGAATGTAGTATTTAATTAGGATGCTGTTTTAGGAATTCTATAAGTGGAAATATATATTTACCTAATTGTCGGAATGCAAAAGTAATGAAGTTTATTTTATTTTTCTTTTCTGTCACAACTATTAAGAACGACTTTGGTACTAGATAGAAAATTAACTTAGAAGGATGAAACTAAATCACGAATATATTAAAAAAACAATAAAACAATGAAATAATATTTAACATACAAAACAATCATTTTCCAAAATTCAGAAAATTAATGATTCAGATAATTCAGTATTTTTATTTTTTATTGAAACTAAAAAATTGAAGCAAGGAACAATGTTAATGAAATTAACATTAATGTTAATGCTATTAATATTTTTGTGAAGAATATAGAAATTAAATGCAAAATATCACAACATAAACAATACACGTATTAATCTTATTTATTTAATCACATAACTATCTGAGATGTGTTTCTTTTACCACTTTTACGTAATTACCTTAATTCTTTTTAATTAAATAATGGAATCAGAAGAAAATATTTTTATTTTGAAAAAGGAAAAATTTTGTTAAATATATACTTACCAACAAAAGTTAATGTGCACCTTATTTTTTTGTATCTTATTCAAAAACGAATCAGCATAGAAAAAAAACTGCAAGTGAGTGAGTGAGTGATTTTGGGGTTTATTGGCGCAAGAGCCGATTTCGGCTATACTGCGCCAAACATTTGTTTTAATATCTGTGGTCTAGACGGGAAGAGAAAGAAAGAATGAATTGAATGACAAGAAAGAGGGTCGAAAATAGAGAAGGATCACAAGGGTACCCCGGGTTCGTGAAGCCCGTATTTACCAAAGACAGTAAACCCCGTGGGAAAAGGAAACGATCACTAGAGCACCTCGGGATTGTGACACCCGTACTCACCTAAAGAAGGCCCCCTGAGGGGAAAAAACTGCAAGAAATATGCATTAAATAGTGTTTTATCGATTGCAACACAGAAACTTCCATAAGTTTAACACAAACAAAGCTAATGCTACATGTACATTTCATAAAACAATTACTTGTCGGAAAATCGAAATATTATAAAAGCGCGCTCTGATAAGAAAAGTGTTCTTCTAATTACAATGTACTGAGGGCATCGATTTAAATATCTCTTGTTCGAGCTCATGTAACAAACTTGGACGAGGACTCAAGACAGTAACGGGTCGACCCAAAAGGTCGGAAATGTTCTTTGCTGGATTCAAATCATGAAATTGCGGTAGCCATTCTTACAGCTCCATATCGTTATACGCACTACGATCCAGAACATACACAGTTCAGTGTGATAGCGCTTAAGCATTCATCACACTGAGTTTATTATCATTATAGCATATAAGTGAACACACACACACATATATAGATTAAGAACCTAATTCCAATGCTACACCAGTGCTTCGCAGCGTTCTATTTGGACTATCTGTTCCAAGAAATAATTTGGTATTTAATTTTAGATCTATTTAATTATCTTAATATATATATAATTTTTTTGATGTTTTTTCGATGTTACATCGATATATAATTTTTTTCAATGTTTCTGTGATAAAAATACAAGAAAATTAAATATCATTTAGTTTTTTGTTTGAATTGCTACGTGGCATCTTAGATTATTTGATTTAATCGAACCTTCACCCTACTGAAAATGGACAAAAGAAAAATAGACCATTAAACATGTTTTCCATTTCTAAACTTGTTAAAACCACAAACATCGGTGAATTCTCTGCGCCATCTTTTGTAATTGTATGTAATTTCTTTTTTCTTTTTAACTTATTAAAAATTACAACTATATTTTTTTCCAGGAATTATTTTCTTAGATTTCAAGTGTTTAATGTTTTTAATTTCAAGTTCTAAAAATACGTTTGTAATACTACATTTGTTCTTATGATCTAAAAGATAAGATCATTACTTGCTGTTGAAAAGTTAAAGTGGCAAATCAGGCTTTGTAATGGCTGAAAATACATTGAAGTTTTGAAAAAAAAGTAGCCATATTAAAAGGAAAAAATACACTGTTAAAACCTATACAATATTGTAGGTTTGGTGCAGGAAGAAATGGAAACTATGTGGAGTAGGAATACTCATACTAGAAAAATGACTTCTCAGAGGAGATCAATTTTTTAGAAGTTTCACTTTAACATAGAAAACTCTATTTTTATCTTCAAACCACCCAAATGGACGGTTTTTTTTATATGTTTTGGGGGACCATCAATATGCTGTTCAGATCCCAGCCGCAATATTCTCTACAAATGTCCAAAAAGTAACGAAACTAGAAAAGTGGATAGGTGCAACTGCAAAGAAAGTGTGGAGGAGTTTTTTTCAACTTTATCCCTAAAGCGGTCAAACACTCTTAGTGAAAAAATACCGAGTATTGAAGTCCAAAAAAACTTTTAGAGTATTTTTAGTGGAAAGCTTAATGTTTCTTTTTATTCCATAAAAGAGAATTCTTTCTTCGGCTCTTTTTATCTTGAGTTTAATAAACATTAATTGAAAACTAAATAGCCAACTGTCTTGCAAAAATAATACTTCTAAAAACTGATAAAAACATACCATTTTATAAAGTATAATATTAATCAATCATTTTCCTCTTTTCTTTAATTGTTTTTATTTTTTTGTTTGGGTTTCTTTACTTTCTTTTGTTCTTATTGGTTGCTATTACAAGTTAAAATTTTTATCTTAATACTCTAATGATAATACAAAATTTGTTATATTATATTAATTAACAGTATAGGTTCAAAATCATTTACGATAAGCAAAGTTTTATTCGATAAACCTCTTGATTTATCAACAAATATGTTTCTTTTTGATTTATATGCAATTTTAACTCGTTTTGTTAATTACACTGTCCTGGAGATTCCCAAAGCTTGGTAACTAATACAATTGCGGTTTAATGAAAATAATAGCAAATGCAGTAATCTATATACCCTGTCTAATTCTCCTGTCACTGAAAATTAACTGTTAGAGAATATTTGTTGTAGAATCCAGGGTCTTAAAACAGTCTAATTTATTATTATATCTCTAATTATGAAATATTATTTAAATCGTTACACGTATTCCTTTGGATGTGACGTTTGTATTTATTTTATCCATATGATATGGCTGAAAATTGATTGATAGATTTTTAGTTATTTATTATAATTCTGTTAAAAGGTTAAGAGGGAGATAAGTCACCAAAGTATAATTGATCATAAAAATTATGAATTCCACAATTAAAAAAATAAATATGAAATGTTAGTTTAAATGAGAATGAATGTTTTTCCAACTGAAGAGATGTTTAATATTTTGTTTTTCTTTTTAATACTATTTTATAAGCTTCACTTGTATGTAACGGAATCTTTGAACTCCATTTTTACCTACTTTAATAGGTCAGATTAATTCGAAATTTGAATCACTTGTGCAGGAACGATGACAATACAATAATTTAATAATTTTGTTCTATTGTCCTGATAAGGATCATCCAAATTAACAATTTCTCATTTTCAGATCCCATCCCGCATCTTGCGAATAATGCCAGATCCCATTTTGAGATTTGGCGACTAAATGATTAAGTTGCAACTTAATCATTTAGTTTTACTAGAATCTTAAGTTTTTTTACACGTGGAAAAAAACTAGACGAGGAGGGAAAAGAAGAAAAATATGGGGAGAAAAAAAGACAGCAGCGTTAGGAAGTTTTATCTATATGAAGTTTTGGTGCTTTCTTTAAATGCAACTACTTGTTAAATGATTTAAAAGGACAACGAAAAATTTATATAAGGAATAAATTTGAAATGCAATAGATTAGAGCTACTTTCTAAAAGAATAAGGTAAGCTTCACGAAATAAAATAAGTTTTTAATAAAGTTAACTATAGAGTAGAGAGAGAGAGAGAGAGAGAGAGAATTCAAATTATTCACTTGACAACGAAACAAAAGTTAATTTTTCGAAAACAAATTAATGATCGTATCAAGAATATTCTCCAATGAATTATTTTCCATTATTTACAGCACCTTAATTTTAAAAAAATCTAGCTTATTTGGATAGAAACATAATTTGTTCCATTTTTTTTATATTTTTACTATCAGAAATGAGACAAATTAAACGGTTGAAATTTTATTTCCCTTGGGAAAAGAATTAAGATGTAAAATATTAACTTTTCTTTTTCCTATTTCTCGTAGGAAATTAATGTATTTCAAATTCCTTATCTTAGCTTGTATAGAACTCCAATTATGAAAATACATCTTTTATTTAGAATTATTTTTATATATTTATTAGATGAGATTTTTTTATTAAAAAAAATATTAGAAATTGCAAACAATTTAAAATTAAATTCACAGAAATATATACATAAAAAAAGGTTCTAATTGTTTCAAATAAAATAAAGCAAAATATTGTCTGTTATTTTGACAATTTATAACGTAAAAGGGAAGGAGTTTTCTTTCTTTCTTGTTCTTGCAAAAAATAAACTGTTTTTTATCCCTGGATCATTATGTAAATTTATAAAAATGCCATACATACGGGATTTCTATTCCAAAATTTTGTTCATTTATGTTACTTTTCAATGAGATTAAATACAAGTCCACAAATTAATTTTAAACATTATAATATTGCTTATTTTCTGTTTTGATTAAGTGCACAAATTTACATGGATCGTACAGCAGTTTAGCGTATTATTTGTATAGCTATTTGAGAGTATGTGTGCGTTATATTTGAATCTTTCAATGAGTGACTATGTGAATTGTAAAAAGTATGGCTCTTATATGGTGTTAGTACTGTCTTTTGAATGAATTCTATCAAATTCTTTTTTCATTACAGATTTTATTTAATTCCTTACCTTTTCAGGCCTAACATATTATAAATGAGGAAAAAAGCCGCCCATCCAGTTTAGTGGTTAGTGACGCTGATTGCTGTGCATAGGGCCTGGGTTTAAATCCCGGGGAAGGCATGGATGTTTGTAAATGTATAGTGCTTTTGAGGCAGGGGGGGGGGGTACTCTAAATAGCCGTAGAGCCGCAAGTCTTCACGTGATGTTGATGGAAGGGAGATAGTTGTGAGAGGCCTCTGACCACCTCCAGGTGTTCTCCTCTAAATGAGGGAGGGGGCGAGCCAAATCGTACTGTCACCTGAATGGTGCTCAAAGCTACGGCTAACGACAGGTGTACTTCTAACCCCTTACCACGATGAATTTCGTTGGCCTTGATCTGATGTTATTGTCGATCAGGTGGCATAAGTAACAAATGGGGGGAAAATTTGGTGGTTTAATCTCTTTTAATGTATAGTCGGAAGTACAAATACTAGGAAAGAATTTGTTAATTTTAAAAGTTAATTTATATTTAGGGGTCCACATATTTGCACTTCAGGTCTTAACTGCAACAATGAAAAAATTCAATAATTTCCCAATTAAATTTCTTTTAATAATTTTAATTGGGTTTATTTATTATTTTATAATATTATATATGGTAAGAAATAATTAAACTTTTTTGTTTCAAATGCTTAAGTAAAAAAAAAAATTAAAAATATAAATATAAATGCAGAGCAGGAAATATTATCTTGAATAAGTAGTTATAAAGGCTTGATAACTTGCTTCAGACCATGAAAGGAGCATATATGTATAAAAATAAATTGAAATTGAAAAGCTCAGTTGCAATTAAAATATGGGAAGATAGGCAACAAAAAAATTTAATTTACCATTGCTTAAAAAACCCATAAGTTTATGAGAATCATAAGTAAAATATTTCCTTAATATTTACTTTAACATCATATATAAATAATTACACATAAGAACGAGCAATGTCCATGATTCTAAGCAATATATAGACCCAAAACATAGGACTACAATTTTAGACATTAATTATAAACACAAAAATAAAGATTTTCAGCTACGACATTTCCATGCATGTTTCATAAACTAAAGAATTTCTTTCTTTATAATTACTTCCTTTTTCCTTTCAATAACCGCACGCAGATATTTAAGACGTAATGAGTAACGGACTTAAAAATAATAGCCTCTTTAATCTTTTATATTAAAGAAATTCCTCCCTTTTCCCCCCTCGTTTCGTCGAGATGCGGCAGAAAGTTGAAAGACGGGCGTGGTTGTCAGAGATGTGACGTCATTAACTAAATCAACTGGATGAGTGGTTTCCCACTTACCCCTCCACCAGCATTGTTGCACTGCATTCATTGTGAACTGCTTTATATTCTTATGTAACACTTCAGTAAATTATTCTTATTTTTTTCCATTTATTATGATGAGTGGATGGTAGAGATTTTTCTCTAAGGTTCCCCGTAAATGTATAACCGTTACCGTTACCGTTACTTTCTTTACTAGTTAGTGATAATGATGACATGAAAATTCGAGTTACAAGGGTCATTTAGATTTTTGATCCTGCAATGCTTCATAGAACGTGACTAGAAATCTCGTATAGAATCGATGTGAATCGAATACTAGTTAGTGACAATGATGACGTGAAAATTCGAGTCACAAGGGTCATTTAGATTTTTGATCCTGCAACGCTTCATAGAACGTGTCTAGAAATCTCGTGTAGAATCGATGTGTTGAGCACAACTAATGGTGCGTATATTGAAATCGTAGAATAAGGGATTATAAAAAATGTTTTCTTTATGGAACAAAAAAATTTATGATTCTGGACAAATCATGGATGCTGCTCATTTGGACCCGTGATCTGGACTTTAGAGTCTAGACTGAATTGTAAAACATGTATTGGGGAGATCGTTGTTTAATAATCTGATGATAAATGGCCAGGCATTTAATAAATAATAAATTCTACAACATATAACCCTTAAGGTATCCGACTACTATAAAATTGTGAATTTGGCCAAAAATTGACAAATTTTTTTTGATTTTATTTTATGGGACATCTTATTAGCTTTATAAAAATACCAAGTTTATCATTTTCCGTTCACTAGAACAAAAATTACAAGTGTTTTAGTAAAAGCAGATGCCATGACTTTAACCAAGATGCCATACTTTAAAACGCGTTTTACTTGAAATGTGATTTTTTGAAAATAATCAAACGGGATCAGCGATTGCTAAAATAGTTTTGAACATAATTAACTGAAATTTTTTCTGTAAGTTTTGTATAATAGTAGAAGTGTTTTAACTTTCAGATTTATCAATCACTGTTTTTCATTACAAAATTTACAGTCCCTTATGTGAATATAATCACTATTTTTTAAGCAATTTCATATAATAACTGATAAAAAGTCTTTTAGTTTTTGTAAAAATTAAAATATCTCTAATCCTGAAGGTCATTTCAACAATGAATAACATAGAAACACAACAGAATTGAAAATTTGTTCATAAACCTTTGGTATAGAATCGGCTGCGTTTATGTTATTTTTTGTAAATTTTTACCCTTTTTCCTCCAGTTTAGTTATAATAATTTCTTTTTCTCTTCTTAATTTTAGCATATTTTTCTTAAAATGTACTAGAAAATCTAAAAACAGGAAAACATCCAAATATTTCCATTTTTTTAATAAAAAGCTGTCGCAACCTGTCAGATACCTTAAGGCCTAATTTGTAAAAAAAAACATTTTAAAATTTTATTGGAATTAAATACATAAATATCTGTGAAATATTCTCATTACATCAGAAGGAGTTAAAATAAAGGTAAAGAAAAAAGAAGGTAAATAAGGTACTAGTATACATCAAAAATATTTATATTGAAAATATAAAAATGTTTGTACTCACTAAATAAATAAAAACTTGACATTTTTTTATATCGATTTTTTTTCAATTCTAATTTAACTTATCTTTCTACAGATGAATAACCAAATATTCCATATTCCTAAAATCATATCCCATACTCTTTCTGTCTTCATTAATTCTAGAGGAAAAAAATGTTCTCCGCTCCATAATATTACGGAAATGTGAGTGGTAATCTTCTGTCCTCACTCTCCCTCCAGAATGATATGTCATAAAAAAAGTAAAAAAAAGTCCATGTAAGGACTTTCATCTTGATCTGAATGATGTAATCACAGGCATAACAAGTCCCTCAGGCACACAAAGGAAAATATTCGTTGTTGAAAAGTTAATAGTTCCCTTACACTAGAAGTGCCACGATGTAATGAAAATGGATTTTCGGGAACCACCTTATATCCTTACATTTCCAGAATTATTTTTCCTTTTTCCTTCCTTCGTAGAATAAGAAAAAATATGGAATATGAAATTAGTAGACTTTTGAAACGAAATATTTTTAGTAACAGAAGTATTTAGAGCATGATTATTTGAACGATTACAGTTGCAATAAAATAAAATCTTAACATATATATATATATGAGGGATTCATAAATAAGTATATACCTTCCAGATGCTGTAAAACACTCAGACACACATTATCTCAGCAATCCAAAAGGTAGATGTGCTATTAAAATTTTTATTTCACCCCGGAGGGAAGTGATGTAGGCAACAGCATGTATGTGTGTGTGCGCATCATGAGACTAATGTGCCGAAATGGAGGCTTCCGTAGGGGAAAAGGCTATTTGTGTTCTTGATTTTAACAAGTTGTCAAGGGGGTCATTTTTTGGATACGTTAACTCTTTAGAAGATAGAATGTCATTGACAACTTCAATTTCCAATTAGTGGAGCACCACCACACAGGTCGGCAAACGTGTGATATTGCCTCAATGAGCATCTCCCTCATCGGAGCTGTTGACTTCAATGTACCACTTCCCCCATGGCCACACGGAAGTCCTGACTTTACATCTTCGAATTTCATCCTGGGGGGAGGGGTACGTTAAGGACAAAGTATTCGTCCCTTCCCTTCTTGTTGATCTATCTGAAATAGTGTATCACAACCACTACCAATAGACTTGTTTCAGATGTCTTAACGCACGTTTGGGAGGAAGTGAATTCCTCGCTCGATGTGTGCCGAGTAATTAAAGTATTACACGTAGAACTGTTTTGACTGTTATACAAGTAACGCATATATTGTTTTACAAGTAACGTATAATATCTTAAATTGTTTTTGATTTATAGTGCATTGAAACAGTATACTTCTTTATGAATCTCCCTGCTTTATGTAAAGAGGACTAAAATTATAATTTTAAATTGTATAAAAAGTAACTGAATAACTTGGACGGTAATACTAGATGGAAAGATATAATTAAGTATTTTATACTTATTTTGAACTAAGGAAGAAAGTGCAAAATTATCAGACAATTTTTGTAGTGGAAAAGTAAAGATATACTTAGAAATTTTCACACGAGTGCTATATTGAAAATTTTTATTCTTTGTATCATAAAAACGATTCTGTAAATTATTTCTATGTAAGAAAAAGCACTGTCATCAATGGATGTTCAGATTGAAATCACTAACTTAGAAACGTTCAATGTTTGCATTTGAATGATGTATTCTGAAAATTATTTTATTTTGTAAACCAAAGTAAACATCTAAATTTGATAAAGAACTTATTTGAATTTCAATCAAATTTGTTATCTAATACTGCTATTTCTTGATTACCTTTAGGTCTATTCATACATAAGGCCTTATCACACATAAGCGTATTGGGAGCAATTTTCCTTTCAAGAATCCATTTTGAGCAATTTTTACTCAGTTGCCATAGTAAAAAATTCAAACAACTTTTTACTAGTGAGCTGAAATAATTGTTAAAAATTAAGATTACTCAAAAATCAGCCAATGGGGTTCTTCGTCTCCCTATGTGATAATCAAAATGGTGGTCAAGAAAGCAGCCTCTGCTTCGTCAAACGCATCAGAAATTATGTATTTTAATGGCGTATAATATTCTAAATAGAATAACGCTTCATTTTTGTTTACGATCTTCAACAAAATCACAATCGAAATAAAATAAATAATATTGGATGTTCGTTTTCCAAAGCAGAAAAATCGGAGAGTAATTTTTAAATGTAAAGATAGAGCACGTTTGACGTCAGAGAGTATCGTTATGTATATGGCTACCCTTCACCCTACAGCTTCTCAAAAATGGTTGGTTGAAAGGGAACTCGAGTCGTTTGAAACATGTGCGTGCGATAAGGCTTTTAGTATAATGTCTTAGATTTTTATTAATTTTATACAATTTGTAGACAAAATTTCGCAAAGGATTCCTCTGCATTATTCAAAATATGAAATATATGTTGTCAAATCTATATCATTTTAATTAAAAGTTTTCTGTATGCATATTTTTCCTAGCATAATGTATTTATATAATGCAAAAAGGACTTCTCAATTTATTGATTTATTTTTTCATCTGAAATTGAAACTTTTCGTTATTTCAGCTGTATTCTTATGACATAAATAAATTCACATTCAGAAATTAATAAAAACTATGGCAAAAGAATTTTATAAAATATATTTTATTTCTCAGTGCTTCTCAAAATTTCTATATTCATGACCTAATATTCAATCATAATTTTCATCGCGCCCCCCTCATATAATAACAATGTATAGGAATTCAATGATACTGTACTTTGATCTAAAACTACGATACGACTTTAACCTCTTAAGTGCCACCGACGTATATAAACGTCTCATTCAGCCAAGACTTTAATTTTCCACGACGTATATATACGTCTTTCCGAAGTACGATCTTTTCTCTGCACTGCTAACCATGAAATTATTCCAATGGCTTTGGAATGCAATAAAAGGACCTTGACAATGTTTGGGAAGGGTTTACTTATTTCAAAGAATTTGCTTCTTTATTCCTCCACCCCTCACCCAATACATCACAAACGGGCACCTAGGTGGAAAATGGTTGGCATAGGGAATCGAATCGCGTAACTTTTAATCGACAGACGGATTAATTATAAACCATATAAATAATAAAGATAAGTGCTAATTTTTGTATATTATTTTTTATGTAACAAACCCAGGGGGTCACGGATAATTATTAAACTTGTTCTTAACTTAGTATTGTTAAATTAATCATAAAATACATCGTTTAGCACTTTTATAAGTGTAATATATCAGTGTAAATGTGTAATTTATTTTATATGTCAGAATGTATTTGTATGTTTACTTTCAGGACACAAATAATTTTTTTTTAAAAATAATCTTTTGTTTTTGACTTTTCACTATACTCGCTCTCCCCCTCGTAGACATGCTATGCACCCCAAGTGGGGCCCCACTGTTTGAGAAACACTGCTTTATTTTATAAAAAAGCCAAATATAGATAAGCGAATTTTCCCTAATGAAAACAACGTTAAGTTTAAAATTTAGGTGTTATGATTGTTTTAGGGAAATGATCAAAGTTTGAAATTTTAAATTACCATCTCATTATTAATATTTTTCAGAAGATTTCGTACACCAAAATAAGAAGAAAAAGAACAAAACAACCTTATAAAGGAACATCTTATGGCCGGGAGATAAATATTTCATTCGGTTTAAGACATTTTTCCTTTGTTAACTAGTTGTGTTTTTTTCACATAAATGTCATAAAAATTAATTCCTTCCATTGTAATAAATGTTAATATTTGGATTGAATTCGTTCCATCTCAGCTGAGAAAAAAAATATTTTTATGGTTGATCCTTTTATATGCATTATGTATAAATCTTTGAACTATACACAACATTTGCTCTATTTGGGAAAATATATTGTTAAGATTCTTACACTGCATTATATTTTCCCTCAACTTCAGTGAGGTTGGAATTTCTAGATCAAACACTATTAGTAAAATTTATTAACGCTTATAAACGATTTACTAAAAGTCGTAAGGAATATATTACATTAAATAAAACTATGTTTCTTTAATATATCTACAAAATAACATTTTGTAAAACTTCAAACTTTTTCTTGTAATCCTACCATTCATCTTAGAAAGACAGCCTGTTTGAAAATATTGATCATTTTGTTTCATACTGGTAAAATTTTGTTAGAAATAGGAAAAGTAAAAACAATAATTTTTCCTTGAATGTTGGAGTGTGAAATATGACTCAAAATGAAATCACTAAAAAAGCCATGTGAGCCTTTTGCTAGCAGTGAAATTCAATATTTGAGTTTGAAGTAAAATACCACACACACAAGAGGAAAAAGGTTTTCTTGGTTAACATGTAACAACTTTAGGTAACTTTTTTGTATACTCTTTTTCTTCTAATGTAACTGTAAACTTTTAGGTTCTTTTTTTTAAGGGTCTTAGGGAGAGATCGGTGTCATGTTCAAATTGCAAAAATAAGCGCAGTCGTATTTAGTCCCATTCAGTTATTTTGATCTTCCTAAGGGACACGTAGCACCAACAAATTTATTAATAAGATTCAAATAGATTGTGAACACATAGTTTATTACGTTCTTTCTTCACTCGAACACGTTTTCTCCTCCCGCCTTTTGGTTCTTTGTAGCTGATTTTTGTTTTGGAGCACCTAGCCAGTCAGGGCTTTTATCTCCTGTCATGAGGGTGATGGAACATGATTGCTTTAAAACTTGCCCATTTTAAAATTTTTTAAGAAAGAAGAAATTGAAATAAAAATTAAACTACAAGAATAAAATTACAATTACAAAGTGAAAACAGAAACTTTACTTGGAAACAGAGAGTTATTGATGATCAGAGCTTAGAGTTTAACATGAGATTCCCTCGGCCAATAGTGGCTTAGGGAGGTTGTACTGACTGCCCAATGGGTTGCAGCTTATCGTAGCATGTTGTGATCTTGAGTGGTGTGAGGTTTTTCTCCTTTCCCGCGGAGCGAGAGGGAGTAACCTGATTGGATGTTGCGTTAAAGTGCTGTTCTTCGTTTCGCCTGGTCCAGTCCAGTCTGTCTCTCTCTTCTCGTTGCCAGGTCCTCTTGTCTATATATCTGACCCGCTGCCAGATTCTTCCATACATTTTGACCCGTTGCTAGATCTCCAATGCAGGCTTAACCTGTTGCCAATTGTGGGTGTTAGATCCTTACAGTAACGTTTATTTTTTTAGAATTTTTAGTTATTACTAATATTATTGCATGATTCTGAAATGAATAACATAAATACATTGTTTGCGAGGAAGTATTTGTGCGTTTTTATCGAGTTATAATTGCAATGCATTATAAATAATGAAATTCTTATTCATACATTCCATGATAATTCTGTTATAGAACACGGCATAAGCTGAGGCAACATATCACTTCCATTTGGTGCTTTCGGATATGAGCAGGAAATGCTTTTTCCCACAACCGAAAGCCCCACGTTGTATTGTTAAAGTTTTCACATTACAAAGGGAAAATGTTTAGGGTTGCTGATTTTCAGTCAGTAATCTTTCAGGAGTAAGAAAAATCCCAATAATTGGCACATTAATACATCAAAATAGCTTTTCCTTTCTAAATCCTTGGTTCCCATTTATAATTGAATAGCTTGCAAACTTTCAAATGCACATTTTTTTTTTGTTATCTATCTTTTTTTAAATAAACTTTAAAATTAAAATATATATTTTCTAGAGTTTGATGAACAGTATTTCAGAAGTTCAAGAGAGTAGAATTTATATGAATGACATGTTGAACAGTAATCATCACATAAAAATAAAATGATTATATTTGTAACTTTCATTTCTTTGAATCGCAATATTTTCAGGTTTTCCTGATTCCTTAAAATAATTTACTCTGAAACAAGGTTTTATTGCTTTCATTGTTTTACTATGAGGAAATTATTATAGAAAGCTTTACATAACAATTACTTGTATGGTAAAGTAATTTAAGAATTTTTAATATTTTGTTCTCAATGTTGTTAACTATTTTCATGTTCCATAAAAAACAGTAAATAATCATTTAGTGTTAAATATTAAGATATCATTAGAGTTATAGATTACGTAAATTATATTAAAAATCGACAATCATACTATATTACTGAAATATTCGTTCTAGAAGTACGTTAAAATATCAATTAAATACACCAAATTTTGAATTCATAGCTTCTATAATAATAGCTTTATGACAACACCCTCTGAGAGTATGATAGCTCAATAAAAACTCGCAATAATTTCGATGACGCATATACAGTCGGACCTCCATTATATGAACCTTTATTTTGCGAATATCTCTATTTTATGAACTTTTCAATGGAACCAAAAACATAATAAATGTTGAAAATGAATATGTATTTAGAGAATTTTTCCCATAACGAAACTTTTTTGGGATTTTGCGACTTCGACAAAAATAGATCCGACTGTATATATATTTTGTAAAATATGTTGGTAGATAGCCATGTGGTAACACAGTGTAAGATTTGTTGAGATTAAGAATACATATTCTACCTTCGGTACAATTATTGCAGTAAAAAACACAACTACATTAATGAAAATCACTTTATAAAATTATCACCCCATGTTTTCAAAAATATTCTACAAAATTTCCAACAAAAGGAAAAATTTAAGAAAATGAGTAGAACATTATTACTTAGCATTTTACTTCATTCTAAAGTCCAGCAAAAATTATTGGTGGTGTACCTCGAAATTTTGAAATCTGTTGTTCAAGTGACAAAAACTACACTACAGCTGAAATTCCCCACCCCGCCAATATGAGTTCTTTGAGCCTCGTCAGATTTAACGGTAGGCCTTCAATTGCCCCAGGTCTCAAACTCCCGACTCAACAAAGACAGCGAGGAGTTCAAAACCGCAACTACCGTGGTCGTTTTGTGATTAGATATGAGCAATACAGATTTAAATAAAACAAATTTCAATAATTATTTTCTTCTAAATTTAAGAATTTATTAGAATTAGTTGGTTTCCGTAAAGCTATGTTTACTTTTATCAGATGTTTTTTCCCCTGGAAATAAAGTATATCCGATGAATACATATTACTCTTCAATCAAAATTGATAAAATTCCATTCACTTTGAAAATATTGTATTCATTTTTAAATTGCTAGTATCAACTTCTTATTCAACCTTTTCCAAAACTGGCTGTTTGGGAAAGGAATATGTTTATCTAATTTCTGGTCTTTCTACCTTTTTTCACGAAAATAAGCCTTCTACTTTCTCATCAAAATTCGTTTGGATACCTCTAAATCTGCCTTATTATTAAAATTTAAAATGATATTTTCTAATTCTCCAAATTCTGAATCATTATCATCCAACTTTTTTTCATCTAAATCATTCTGTAAATTTTTAACATTTACTTGCACGAGAAATTTCCAGGCATTCCAAAAAATCAAAGAAAAAAAAAGAGAAAAACCGATCTATTGTGGGCAGCGTGAAGTTATTGAATGGAGTATTTATTTAAAAGTTGTAACCAGTATGTCATAAAAATCGCCAATCATAAGGAAAGCACACACAACCTATTAAGTTTTGCGAAAGGTATCCCCACCCAACTATGAACAATTGTAGTAAAGTTGTAAAAGGTTCGGAAAAGTTCTAGTGAAAAAACAAGGTGTATGAACTGTCTCTAAGAAGCTTAATACAACAATTGTAACGAGTTATTTTGAACCGAAGTAAACGAGAAAAGATTTTTTGATGCAACATATGTACCACCGAGTTCTCTAAAGGTTTTTCCTTCTCAGTCTTTGTTAAATTAAAATAATTTATGAAAATTAACTATTTAATGGCTTAGTACGAGTTGTAATTTTTACTCAGTCAGTTTATTTTTACATTTTAAACGTAAGTTATTATCCTAAATTTGACCCTAAAACATTTTTTTTAACAGTTGCTTCTAATATTTTTTCGTGAAATACCTGAATGTGAAATTATAATTAGAATATAATTAATTTATTTGATTTTTAAAAGTATTTATGTTTAAATTTGCTACAAAAAATAATCTCTTATTCATCTACAGAATAAAATTTTGCAGGTAACAATCTAGGAATTCTTTGAAATATTTTACAGTACAACATCTGAATAATCCACAAAAGAGACTTAAATTTGCAAGCCTAGTTTGAATTAAATTGTTTATTATAAGTAATGAATTAATTACCATTTATTTCTCTAACACATACACTTGATAAAACCGCATGTATTTTAATAATGTTTAATTGAAACTTAAATAGCAGATTTGTTACAATAGCCCTTTTTCTTCAGTGTAAATTAATATTTTATTTAATTGAACACTATTAATAAATATAATTGTACACATCGTATAACTAATTATTAAAATTACATTCTGAAAAGTTTTATATGTACTTTTCTATTAGTTTAAAATTTTGTTCTATGATAGAGTGAAAATGTGGCCCCTACTTAGCTAAGTTAGTAAAATAACTAATTACGGCAATTTGTAAGAATGCTGGCATCATCTCTTGAATAAATAAATCTAAGATGCTTCAAGGAAATGTAAAATAAAAATTCGTCTATATATCGCTATGCTGTAAATGTACCACGACCAACAACCATAGGAACAAGCTGTCATATTAGACAACTTCCTACAACGTAAGCCTTGCGTTAAACAGCTTAATTCAGGATTATAAAAACAAGACAATAATGCTGCCTCCGATAACTTCAGACACGTATATATCTTTCGTCAGGTCACAGAATTTTAGTGAGATATTTTGTTCCTAGTTGTGTCTTACAATTACTTCTATCACCAGTGGAATTTTACATCTACGTAATATGATCCAAAAGTTTGCGGACAAGGTGTAGAAAATCTTACCCTGAATAGTTCTCAGCATCCAAGCACATCCACCTTCAAAGTAGTCCCCTTGGGCGATGATACACTTCTACTATTCTGCTAGCATTCGTATGACTTCTGGAAGCATAGCTGGAATTCATTTTTCGTAAGCTCCAGTAAGGCTTCATGCGATGCTACTTTCACCTCAGCTTTTGACATAAACCGGCGTCTCATTAAATGTGTTTCTCAATGATGGGAACAGATAAAATTAATACAGAGCTAAACCTGGTGAAAAGAGGAGATATTGAAACACGTTAGTACGAGTTTTGACGAGAAACACTTGTACTAATTGGGATCAATGCTGGTGCGTTATCATGCGGAAGATACCAATAATTTTTCTGCCAGAACTGCGGCCATTTGCGACGAATGGATTCCCTCAAACGACGTCTTTGAGAAGTGTGTAGCCTCAGCGATTTGTGCAAGTGTTTGGTGATGATCTTTTTCGAACACATTCCTGCACCAACGCAACATTTGTTACATTTTGTGAAGTCGAAGATCGTCTAACGCGTTCCTTGTCTTCGATGGATTCTCTGCCCTCTTTAAAACACCGATGCCATTCGTAAAGCTTGGATATTACCATTATATATTCACTATACACTTTACTTAGCATTTTCAAAGTCTCCATTGGTGCTTTATCTAAGCTTTGACAGAATTTAATGTTCAACGCTGCTAAAGAAAAGCAATATTTCTTACATCGTTGAACAATGCTAACTATATTCGAAAGATAGCAGCTGCATGCTGGATTCGGTCATATGATATAAACTAAACCAACCTGGCCAGGTGGGGGAGGATTGGGCGAATCCATTTCACGTGGTATAACTTTAGATACTTTATTTCGTCGTCAGCATTGGTAGCAGTCCCCGAATTTTCTGATCGTGCTACGTATTAGCAATCTTTGCAATAATTTTCTTATATTTGAACACTTAAACAACAATCAATATTATAGATTATATTTGTGCTACTTGAAAATATTTTTTTAAGTCCCAATTCAATATAGTTTAATTTTATAAATATTTGTGGGGAGATTAAAATTTTTAAAATAAAATAATTATGTATTATTAATATTATGAAAAAGAACATCTACTTTCAGAATTAAATTTTTCAATTCTATTTTTTATTTAAGAAAAACACTGGTTTTGTAAGATGAAATAATTTTGTAAAAGCAATAATTTTGCTTTTTTAAAAAGTAACAAGGGAAAAAAAACAATTTATTTTAATGTCTAATGGCCAATTTTTCGTATGTAATTAACATTCCTAAATGAAATAAATTCGAGTTTTTCTTAAAACAAAATAATTATTTTTTGCAAAATAAATGCCGTTTAGATATTTTTGAAGTTACTTCCGACTACTTGGTATCCGAAATTTCTAAGCACGTCTTATTCAATAAATTTATTTTTGACACGCGTAAAGAAGACATGCATTTGAAGATTGACATGGATGTCACGAAAATTTTGAAGCGTGTTTACAAACGATGCACTTTGACACAATTCACCAGGAAGGGTTGAGGACTCTAGAATGATGCACAAACTATAACATTGTATTTCCTTTTATTTACTTATTTATTCGTTTTTGAAATGTTGAAATTTTCTACAAAAGCCTTTCAGTGGTTTATCCCTTTTTCGAAAAGATATAAATCAAACAAAATATAGTTAACAAATATGTGTTATAAGCTGGGATATCTGTATCAAATGTCACCTTCTTCGATTTTAGCAAAATATATATTACAATCAATGCAATAAGATACCCATGATTGTGTTTCAGAAACACCCCTGAACACTTTCAATTTGTTCTTCGTTTCTGTGGTTTGATATTTCAGTTCATTTTGACAACCTTTAAACATTGAGATGTTTAACCTGAAGAAAAGGCGTATGTTTATACTTATCTGTATGATCAGATAACAGAAAGTAATAATAAAGGTAAACCAAGTTTTAAAATATTTAAAGCCGGTGGGAAAACGTTAAATGCAAGAAAGGAATGGTCATATGAAATTTGAGTCATTTGTCTGTCCCTAAATATTGTAGCTGAGATTTTTTTTTATTAGTAGTATTATACTCTTGCCGACTTATATTTGTTTCAACTGAGAAACGTAATATTATGAATCAACTGTAGGAACTAAACGAATCGTAATAACCCAAGATCAATACGTGTTTCTAATTTTGATGATTCTCGTACTATAAAGACATCCTGGGGCATCTTAAGACTCTTTGAGGCCCTGGGCCTAAATAACATTCCCCCCCCTGTGCCTTTATGGAAAAGTAGGCCCTACCTAAGATCTTTAAAAATAGACAGTATATGCATTGTCAAATACGCGCTCGAATGGTAATTTGAAACCAATAAATATGCATGACTCACAGTCTCAAAAACCTAGGCACAAACCGGCTTGACCAATGGCTACATTTTGACTAAATGAGTTCAATGATTTTATGGTCTTCGGCCTAGTCCTAGATACGGACAACGGTCATCACATATTAATACATTTTTACCACTTTTGCCATTTGACAAGCAATTTGAAATTCCCCGTTTTTCAGAAAATATGTACGAGAATAATATTTGACCATTAAAATTATCTGGATCATGATCTTATTAAGACAGAGTCGAGAATGGAACGAGGCCCCTACCGATGGCGAACCATTAGGTCCAGGCCCAGTTGGCCCATGCTTTAAGACGTTCCTGAAGACATGTACAATTTTTTTCATAGTAGGTTGCATCTTTTTTTATACACTATTATTTAAGAAGTTTCCCAGAAGAGTCATAGATGCTTTTTGGTTCGAGATATTTACATTACATTAACATTATTTTAAAAAAATAAGGACAATATTTTCTCAGCAAAAAATGCATTTTTATAAATATTTGCAAAATTAATTAAAGAAGTTCTTAATAACATCAAACATTTTGGATCTAAATTTCTAAAATTATAATTCCTTTTTTTTCATAATAAAGGAAATGAAAAGTAGTTTCAAAGTTAGAATGCCAATGAATTTAAAACCTAGTTCAAACTATCAAATATTCTCGTGGTTTTAAACTTATTTAAATGTTCAAATTTCGTAGTTAAACTTAAAAAAATAGAAACATTTAAAGGACTGATATTCTAATATTAAAAAGTGAAGCAGATAAAAATTCGTAGTATTTGAGTAAGGTAACTTTAAAGAAAAAATACAGCAGGAATGTAAGAAATGAAAACAACAATATCAAAAACTGAGGTGAGAAAAGCAGTTCTAACCTTTGAGAAATCTTTTGAAGTTTCATTTTTTTCTTTTTTCTCCAACATAGAAGAATTTTTTTTTTGCCCTAAACTACTCAAATGAACTTTTTTTATGTTGGAAGGGCACATGTTGTTATGATCTTATCCACAACATACTCAACTCTTAAAAAGTAACAAAGCCAGAAAGTGTTCCCTGCGTAGATGTCTCGAGGATTTTTATCTTTCATTCCCCCCCCCCAAGTGATAAATATACTAAGGAATAACTAGAAAAACTACAGAGACCGTGGAGATGTCTGAGGAAAACATTTGAAGTACTTCAATAAGAGAGAGAGAGAAAAATGCTTGACGTTATCTTGTATGTATTTGTATGTACTTTTCAATTTTTTTTTAAAATTAAAGTATAAAATCTTTTTTTAAAGTTTTATTTAAAATTAAATTGTTATAAGTTGCAATTAGAAACTGTATTAGAAGTTCCTCTTATGAAATTATTAATTACATTTACTATGATATTTATTTCAATACAGCTTTGCTCTTTGCAGAATTTTTTCGTCGAGTTTTAGCTCAGAATTTAGATTACTGCATTGAATCGGATGTAAGCCACACGAATGTTTCAGTGTTTATGCTACTGAAAATCGGGTGCGGCTTAGAATCATAGAAAAAATAGGTTGCATGTGGGAAATTGGGTTTCTACCCTTTTCAAAAGGAAAAATGTAAGCATCCAATCGGCCACATGCATCAATGACTTACTCCATTCTGCAGTTTATCTCCTGTATTCAGTGTTTACTAAACATCGTTGTCTACTCGTATTTAGAATTTGTTTGTATACGCTTTCTTTTAATCACCTGAACATAAAAAATATCAGTACTATCATCAAGACGAGTTCACTATGACACAAATATGAAGGGAGGCAATTTTATATGCAGGAAAAAAAACAGAAACAAAGCAGTGGCCACAGAAAATTCGATACGGATGAAACAATTATACGTCGATGGCGTAAACAAATCTCTTGCATGTATGTGTTCAACAGTCTTTAATAATTCTTTTGCATTCCTTTTTTAAAATGTTGCACAACAAATGCATTCGGTGGCATAGAAGATGACATCGTGTGGGAAAATGGCTACGATAGCACCAATTCCGAAAGCTGTGATTAGTCATTTTCGAAACGTGATACTGATAGTTCGAGTAATCATAGGTTCATGTATGTATTTGAAAGCTTTTAATACTGGTTAAGTAAATTATTTATTAGCTTCTAATTATTTCTCATTAATTTTTTTAATAAAACTTAATTATCTAATATTGATGAGCATTTTACACATTTTTTTTCATCTCAAAAACGTGTAGATAATTAGGAAGGGGTGGGGGAAGTCTTGGAATCGATGGCGACTTAGATTTGAGTATATAAATGTGGTAATAATATTATTTTATTAATAGGTATCAAGTGTTCAATTTCGTTCGTCAAGTGTTGTAAAATATAACCAAACTTGGACATTTTTCAGGTTCATTTTTCTAGTAGTTTTTTCGTAACATGCTCAAGTATTAATATACCCTATTGTTACTACGCTGTAATATTTATAAGATTTAGACGGAAAGTAATGTCGCGGAGTCAGTTAAATCATTTATTGAATAGAATGGTACACAATATATTTGTATTTCTTAAAACATACATTAGTATACTTTTGGATCCTCGTGCTCAGTATTTTCAGCACTTCGAAAATTTAAGGTTAATTATTGTTCTAGAAGTTACAATTTAATGGTCAACAATACCCTTATGATGCGATAAAACATAAAGAAAATGGGTTTAATATCATCGACACTTCTTGAGGCGAAGGAGGGAGGAGATGTGTCACTCGGCAATGTCTTTTCTTATTGAGGTTTGTAATGAAAAAATACCGTATAACAATTAACCGTACCGTATAACAATTAACCGTACCATATAATAATTATCGTATATCTCCAAAACAAAATGCAACCAAGTTCAATGAAATTTCTAACATATTTGTTACTAGCCCTTTAAAGTATAACAAACCGCAGATTCTAAGATAGTTACATTTAAAAACATATTGCAGCCATTTTTAGCTTAGTACAGCGTTTCTCAAACTGTGGGGCGCTCACTCCAGGGGAGCGTGATATAAAAACACATTGAAAAATCGAAAACAAAAGATTATTTTTAAGAAAATTATTTATTTACTGAAAATAAACAAACAAAATACATTTTGACATAAAAAACAAAATACACATTTACACTTACAAATGTCTCAGTACTGCACAATGTGCATTTCAACGTATTTTATAATTAATTGAACAATACTAAGTTAAGAACAAGTTTAATAATTACCAGGGACCCCAGGAGCTTGTCATATGTAAACTTGTGACGGGTCTATCCGCGTTAATTTCCAAACTAATCCTCTTGGGTGACTTTGGGGCCAGCATTTATTCTATTTCACAGCCTCCTCGGGAAAAACACGAGATAGTTATATGCTAATTAGTTCGGCTATATAAAGTCTAGATTTCGTAAGTGTGAGAGAGAGAGAAGGAATTGCCAAACTCTCTAAATGTAAGTATCATCTACGGATCACTTCAACAAGCTTAGCGCGTATTAGATTAATCATTAAAGGAATCAAATTAAGTACCGACCTGCAAGAGTTCGTCTCCTTGTCAGTTCTGATAGTTGAGATTACTTAGACGGGAATATTAGATTCGAATGTCAGATTTGAGTATTAGGGTTGAGTATCAGGATTAATCTAGATATTAGAAAATCACTCCAAGGTTTCCACTTATAGATTGAACTTGTGCTTGTTAATTGTGTTTGTCTGTCTTCAATAAATAATTATTGTTATGGCTTTTGTTGGTGTTGATATGTTTCCTTCCACACCAGGCGCGGGGCAATGTGAACCCAGTCTAAGATAGGTCAGGGGCACGACAAACTTATATACAAAAACTAACACTTTTCTTGATAACTTGTACGGTTTAAAATAAATCCCTTAAATGACGATTAAACATTACGCGATTTTATCCCTAATGCCACTGTTTAAAACGTTGACCAGCGTATGTGATGTATTGGGGAGGGGGTAGAAAAGGAATAAATAAGCAAACCTTCTGAAATAAGAAAATCCGTCGCAAATACTTTTAAGGTTCTTTTGCATTCCAAAGCATTTGGAATAAATAAATGGATATCAGTGCACAGAAAGACGTATATATACGTCCGGGGCAATTAACGTTTTTGCTGTTCGAGATGTTTATATACTCCAGTGGTACTTAAGATGTTAAAGTCGTATTATAGCTTTAGCGTCAAATTATAGTATTATTGATTTCAATACATTGCTATGTATGGAGAGGGAAACGATGACAATTTTGGTTAAATATTGTGTCGAAAATATTGAAAGTTTGAGAAGCACTGGGTTAGTAAATGCAGTAATTCAGACGAAAAATCATTAACATTAAATTTAAATGCTTATAAAATATGTATTTCTTAAAGGACATTTTACTTTGCGTTTTGTGAGACTTCAGTTGGATCAGGAAGTACATCAATGAAATTAAAATTGCATTGTCTAATGCATTTTTATTTATTGCGTTTTTCCTAACTTAGAAAATTTTGCAAACATTACATAACATCAATATTTTTTTTTCCAAAACCAAACGGTGATGTAAGTTATTTATTTGAAAATTAGGACTTTTTAAGTTCATTTATGCTCCTTAAAACAGTAAAATTCTTCTGAAAATCAGTTTTTGAAAGCTTGGTCTCCTAACCTAGTCGGTGCCTTAACTAGCCGCATAAGAAATTATAAACACTAAAATAAAATTTCTAGCCTTTTCACACGAATAATGCTTTATATGAATAAAAAATGAAGTGACTAATTTACACCTTTAAAAAGTATTCGAATTAAGTATTTTTTTTTCAAATGAAGAAAGTATATTATTTTTAAAACGGATGTTTTCTCTCCTTTTATCATTCTAACTTTATTTTTTTTCTTTTAATCTAACAAAGTGTGTATCTATTTATATCTTACTGTGCTACGAAATATAAAGTGCATGAATACATTCACTTCCGGCAGGAAGTTTTAAAAAAGAGAACATTCTGATTTTTATTGCTTTTGAAGTTTCAATGCTTTTGTTTCCATTTGAATTGTTCGGAGAAATACTAATCAGAAAGTGAAAAAAATACTCACTTTTAGATACGCTGAATTAAGTCAGAATCTCTGAATGTGAAGCGTATGTTTTTATTGCTATGTCCTTTGTATTGATAATAAGAAATATTTTTATGCAGCTATTTAAATACTCGTATAATGGGAAATTAAAATACATTATGTCAGTGTATTTATTTGTCAATTGTTTTGAGACTTCACAATTTGGAGTATGAATGATTTTTATAGGAGCATCACTAAAAGTTTCAACAAAATATGTGTACCTTATTAGAACTTGATATTTTGGAATCATCCTCAGAGTGATGAATAATTGTATTTTATAACTTGTATGCGTTTTTATTAAATTTGAAGTCATTAAAAGATTGTGAGGCCAATTTTTATTTTCGTTTTTTTACTTTGTATTGTCTGATTTTATTCTTTTGTTGTTATATTTATTGCGGAACAAAATTTGCTTAAACGTGCATGTTTAAAAAGGAAAAAAAGTACATTTTCTTAGTTTTACAAATAACTCTCTGTCTTTTAAAGCAGGTGAGAAAGAGATTAATGTTTTAACTCTGCGCTTTTCTTTTTAAAAATAAGCATATCTAACCATTATTGTGGCAGTTATATAAATTGTATTTGAAATTCGACAATATTATTAGATATCTTTATGTGGTTTATAGTTAACACTTGATTAATCTTTTGCTTTTCTGTTTGATAGTTAAATATAATCCAGTGTCTCATAAAACTGCTGTAATATTTAGTTAATAAAAATAAGTTTAAATTCTTAACCTCTGTTTTAAAAAAAACTGGAGTTATACTCAAATAATTTAAAATAGACTTCTTATATGAATTTAATTTTTCTCATCAATATGTATTTAGATAAACGTCTCTAAGCTACGTCTTTAAAAAAGGGGGACAAAAAAAAGAATAACTAATTTTTTAGTAACAGAACCCAGTTTTCTACAGTTGTCTGAGTTGATATATTTAGCAAGGGCTTTTAAGTTAAAGGAAAAACGAAAATTTGCTTTTTTAATCATGTTTGAGTGATTGGATATTGAATTGAAACTTTATTTGTAACACATCATGATTTTTATGCTAATCTGCTTAAGTTCTACTAAGTCATGCTTAGTTTGCATCATATCTTTTGGTCCTCATTCATGGACTTCCCGGAAGTGCTAAAAAGTGATACCTAGGGAAATAATTTTCATTTATAAGTTTTCAGTAATGACTTAGTTTCTGCAACTAAATTCTAGTGGCAACGGTCTAAAAATTGAAATAAACAAAAGAATTTCTTTAGCTAATAAAAATTTCCACGGCCTCAGAAACCAGTTCCAGTCTAAGTTTATTTCTGCAAACAGCATACGTTGAGTATATATAAAACTTTAATTAATCTTATTGCTTAGTATGAAAGTTAATTTTAGACCTTCAATAAAGTAGAGGAAGAAAAGTTGCTTATTTTTTAAAGAAAAATTGTAAGGAAAATCTTTGGACCTAAGCAAGAGAACAATGAGAACTTTACAATCATGAAATTTACAAGAAATATGGGAAATATGGCGGAACCGATATTATGAGAACTATAAAAGCAACACGCAATAGGTGGCTGGGCCATCTGTATAGGTATGCAGATTCCTTTCCTACTTAAAAAGTAACTGTTTCGAAAACTAAAGGGGGCCAAACGTAGAGGACACGATAGTCAGACAATATTGAAAAGGACCTCAAACTAATAAAAATCAACCGATGGAAGGCCATCGGGACTAATAGGGTCAACTGAAGAAGGATCAACAAGTTTGCCCTGGCCTGCAAAAGGTTGTCGAGCTTATAAAGAAGAAGAAATTCTAGTGAGAAAAGCGTTAAGATAGTATTGTCTACGGAAGTGATTCTACGTCTGAACACCTGGTATTCAATCCAGTGTTCTTGAAAGCTAACAAAAGGTTGAAACTAACTCAATAAGCAATAAGTTCGAAAGTAAACCAGAAGAAAAAATCTGCTGAAACACAAGTACAATATCGTGTTTGTCTATACATTGGGGGAAAAGTCTGTGCTTATTCCATAAATGATAATCAATAGCGTAAAAAAGGATAAAACGTTATGTGAAATATACATTTATGTAAGTAAACAAAACAGTTACACTCTCATATGATTTAAATTTCAACTTAAATGGTTCGGATGATCAACGTGTAGAGCGACATAGATATAAGGAAGAATTTAAGTCTAGGATGAAACATGCAGTTTAACAAATAAACTTGAGGTGATTTTTGTACTGAGGAATGAATTTTGAATACCAAAGTATACAAAGGAATCTCTTGCTTGCACATTGTTGAAATTTCACATGAATTAACTTCTGAGTATGTTTTCAAGAAGATTCAGCTCCATTCATTAGAGCCAAAGTGATAAATATCGGCTATGCACATCATTTATGTAGAATTTCTACTATTCTTATCTTTAAATACATTTTCCATCATCATAGGTAAAAAAATAGCCTTAGGATCACTACATCACTACTTTGATGTGTATAAATACGATAGTGATGTGTATCACTACTTTGATACGTCCTGAAGAGTTATCTGAATCTCTGAGACATCAGTTATTCAAGTTCGGTTGTGTGAAATGCTTCTCCAATAAAACCGAAAATTAATTTTTTCAATGCCCATTTATTGTGCTGAAGTCTTAAAAATTAAAGCTAATTTCATTAAGTTTTAGGGCAACCTCACGTGATGTTATTACACATTAGTTATCCACATAGGGTAGCTACATATGATAATTTAATTTGCCAACAGATGGTTTTATTAGCCACAGAGAATGAATATGGCATATGCCTTTTGCCACAGTTCGTATTGTTTTTTTTTAAAAAAAATTTGCTTCATTCAATTCCATAAATGAGTTTCCATTGTAGTAGAAACTGTGTAGATACGTTCTTTTCTATTACTTGTAGCAGTTCATGACGGTTGTATGTAGCATAATTACAGTTTTTTTTTGTCAAATTTTGATTGCAGCACACATGGGACAATTTTCTGCTCAACTGTGTATGTGTATGTATATATAGTGAGTGGGTGCATCCTTTCCGCTTCACATAGCATTTATCTATAATATACATAACTGAAAACACATCCATTACATGCATAATATTATATAACTGACTGAAAAAAATATGAGTATTTCAGTTTGTTTTGATAATTCTTTTCAAATAATTACTATTTATGCATTCCACAAATCAGAGAAAAAAGAATTACTGACTGTAATATGAATGGTATTAGATAATTTAGATTTTTATACGAGAAAAATTTTACAGACAAATAAAAACGTAATTTCTAATAACTCTAAAAAGATAAACAATTACGCAACCATATATAAAAATAGAAGATTATTAATTATGTAGAAGAAAGATTTATTTGTTTTATCATTTTGTGAAACATATATAATGTGACTTAGTTTAAGGAACTCTTTTTTTATCTGAAAAATGTAACCTTGGTATATTTATTACAAAATAAAAACTTGTGTGTGTGTTGCGTATTAAAAGAAAAATTTTAAGAACTTTCACACACACACAATTTTGAAAATTATATTTTAAGATACGTTTAACTATTCAAAAATAAAACATAAGAATATTTTCTATCTTTAGTAGATTTGGCATTATTTTTTCCTCTAAAAATCCGCCATCACTATGAGATATCTCAGGTGACCCTTCCAATTTATATTTTCATCCACTTGTTATACATGCTCAGACCTACATTTTGTTCCTTTTTTTAAAAAGATTTGAAAATTCCTTACTGTTTTTTTTAAATATATATATATACCTCAATCCCGTCTATACACAATAGCAGCCAAAATGGAAAAGTGAGGAGGATAGGCAGAAAGTACATCTCACTTTTTGTGACATTACACAAGATATATATTTCCATTTAGAATACTTCTTGGAAGAAATCAGAAGTAATGGAAAACTAATTTCCACATCAAAAGAATTCTCTACCTCGGTCGCAAGGTAAAAAAATTCTAAAACTTAAATAATTTTATTTTAGGTGTCGGAAGAACTACCGTTTGCTTGAAATGTGGGCAACTGCTTAAACAGTAAAAGAATTGTTCCACCGTACGTAGAACCTGTTTACCTGCAGGTGATACGACTATTTCTTTCTTTCTATTTTGTGTAAGATGAAGGAAAGGTTTCCATCTTATTTTTCATCTGTATATATATATATATATATATATATATAGTGTTTGGGATCATTCTTAGCACCTGAAAATATATATTAAAATATTCCTACTCACTGGATTTTTTTTTTTTTTGCTAGGGGAAAAATGTTTTGTGTTAAAAGATCATATTTTAAAAATTACTTTGCATATCAATTGATGGAACTAATGTAAATCTAATATTAAAGATAAGTTAAATAAAATTTAAGTAAAACTATTGAAGAACTTCATTTTGATTCACAAATTAAGAAATTATGTGTTTATAAAATTAAATGTAATTAAGGTTTAATAAGTACCTTTTCTCTGGAACAAACATTCTCTCACAAGCATCTCTCTCATTTTTTCTCTTTGTATATCTAAGCCTATTCCAATATCTATATTATTAAATATGTTATGTAAAAATAATAAAAGTCTAAAAATAATTAACTGGAAATGTTAAACACTGATAATACACGCAGAATATTTACTAGTTATATATTCTGTAACTAGACTTTTTCGCCGTAATGTTTATTATTTTCAAGCATTCAATTATTTGTGAAAAAATAGCACGTGTATGTACTCCGATAAAAGAAGATACATATTTCATTACCTCAAAGAAGGAGATTCATATATTAAATACACATCTAGGAAAAGATATCGAATTTAAAAAATAACAAATATAGTTAAAAGATAATTATTCCCAAAACTTGTTTACTTGCTTGGAGAAGATCATTCCACATAATTTGTGCGTAGACCATTTCATATAATTTGTGTGCGTACCCAAAATTCATCTGTAGAAGCTGTTAGACAAAAATCCTGAGCCAGGTGTCGACCAACGAAATTCCATACATGTTGAATAAGCGACATATCCGTGAAATAAGCAGGCCAAGAAAGAAGCTGTATCTGTCAAGGTGAAGGGAGGTCTTGAACATTTCTGGAAATATGTGGGAAGGCATTTTTTCCTGTTAACCCGGGATCAGGCGAACGGGAAGTTCCGTACATCCCAGCAACAAGAAAACACTCCCAGGATTCCAAAAAGAATGCGCAAGGCCACGACGTTTTCTGTAGATGCATATTATAAGTCAATGAGCCTTCTGGTCTGATGCAATCACTCGTACTCGGACGATTGGGATGTAATGACCTTCAAAAATTATCTGGGGTGCTGAGAACAACCCGCAAACAATTACATTATATTTTTGTGCTGCGTTTATGTCAACCATTATATGGTTCTGGACGTAACATTTTTTTCAGTAACTGGCATACTAGCATACCACTTGCAGAAAAATAGTTAAAAACGAAATTACCAATGTGGTTGCACAAATAAAAGGGAGATATTATTATCGTTCATCAGTAAACAAAAGCCTGGCACGTCCACTCATGATTTCATCTTAAAATCTGGATGACATTAGTTCCTCATTGTGGGAAAAAGAAAAAAAAATTCCACTTATCACTATTATGCATAGAAATAAAGATACTTTAATAGAAACTAAACCTGGAGTGAGATGAAACCTAAAATAGTGCATTTTTATAATTTGACCAAAGACAGTGTTGATATCACTGATGAAATGTGTAATATATATGATGTGTCGCGAATATGTAACCATTGGCACTGCAAATGTTTTACCATTTACTTAACACCGCTACAATTAATGCTTCTATTGGCAGTAATTCTGTCTTTCCTGATAAAAAACTGAGACATAAGGTTTAATAGAGGAGATTGGAATGAAACTTGTGCAGCAAAAGTGTGAAATGAGATCAGAACTCTCATACCTTAACAAAAAACTAAAAAGAAGCCTTACTGATTTTACTTACTAAAAAGAGCAGTAATCCTCCAAAAAATGGACGCTACACTGTTTGTCTACTGTTAAAAAATGTAAAATCTGTTTTGTTGTGTAAGAGAAATGTGTGCTTAAAGCATATGAATGCAGTTTTCTCTGAATATGTAGAAAATTATTAAAATATTTTTTCTACTTTCTACTATCCTTAACATTAATTACAAAGTAAGTTCCTTACTGGTATATATGATTTATCTATATTTTAGAAAAAATATAAAATTATGAATTTCTAAATGAAAATGTTGCAGGTTTAGTTTATATCAATATTAGTCTCATTAGTATACAAAAAATTTAATAATTGTATTTGTATAATTCAAAACATGTCTTGTACTTTATAAATACGCATCGTAATTGACGTGGTGTTTTCAACACCACGCAATCAACGGCGGAGCAAAAACAGGCACTAGATATTCCAGGTCAATATACAGCTCCTGGAATACCTTGAAGAGAGGCAAAAACTTTGGATTCTGGAACTCCACTGATGTATCGGTTGCTGTTAAGATTACTCTTAGTTCGTAACATTTGAGATCGTCCATGATGTGTAAACGCACCGTAGACTATTGTTTCGGATGCTCATATACTGTAGCAATCGTCAATGCACCATGATGGAATTCAACGACATAGCGTCTGACATGGATGCGGTCAATATGGCTCCAAAAGTTAAGGTAAGATTCCTCAGAAAATACCACTTGCAACCAATCAGCAGGCGGTCATATATCCATGAGCCTATTGTAGCCGCAAACATTGATGATTCTGCGTAGGGGGCATCCTGTATAAATGATTTCTGGCAAGCAGTCCATGGTGCAGCATACGTCGACGAATTGATGAAGCAGACAATGATACACCTGTAACAGTTGTCCAATGGGCTGCTAATTCTCTAGATGAAACTGTACACCCCCCCCCCCATTGTGCGGGACAGGTGTTCTAGCAGACCCAAAGCCTGACTAACACCAAGTACGTATTTGGGCTTGGGGCCCAAAACTTGACCTTGCAGAGGGTCCCAGTGTTCTTCGTTACGCCACTGCGATCAGTTCTATCTGTGCGTGTTGACGTTACCTTCCGTAGTTTACTCTTGGATTTCTGAGTAGACGGATTCTCGCTGATCCCCTGTTTCCAAAACAAGCATGAATGCATTATAATACTGAAATCTGTAAAGAATTTAGTAAAAACATATATCGTCTCATCAAAGTTTCATATATTTTTATTCTAAAACTTTCATTAGAATACAAAGTTGTATTTTATTTAAGAAGTATTTCGAAATGCATCGAATAATATCAAGTATATATAAAATGCTTTAAATAAATTATTTTTTTCTCCGGAGTATTTCACAACACTCTTCACATAAGAACACTTTTCTATATAAAAAAGAAATCTCGTGTATATTGTGTATCACAAAACAAGTGAAAATGCATTTGCAAATTGACATAAGAAGCACGTAAATTTCGATGCATGTCTACCGATTCTGAATTTTGACACAATCTACCCAGACGTGTCAGTGTCAACTTGCGACATAGACGCGTAGACACGTATTTTTAAGAATTGAAAGAATTTTACAATACCCATTGATTGTGTTGCAAAATAGACGTTGAATAACTAAAAATATTTCTTATTTTTATTGCATTCCCTGAGAAAATTTTTTTCTATCTTAGTGTTTTCAATATTTATTCTTCTTTTGCAACATCCATTTACATAGAAATAAAATAACGAGCAAATGCTTTAATATTCCCATTTTGAGTTTGAATACATGGGCAAAAATATAAATTGGGAGGGAAGTTGCAATTTTTCGATTTTATTGGTGTAAATTAACAAATCTGATAAAAAAAAAGGAAACCATAAATTTATGTATTTAAATAAAGTCTCGAAAAATCGGCTTCATATGCACCAAAGGGTGTCGAGGGTGTGAAAATGCTAGGTTATCGAAAATAGTATTAAAATGAATAAGAATGAGGGGTTTCATCTGAAAATATTGCACAGCAATTTTATGCATTGTTTTCTTGAGAATGCAAGCAAATGAAAAATACTTACTTTATGAATCTGTGGGGTAGAATATGAAAAGGAATGCGAGACCTTGAAAGGGTGTGCCCGAGGGTTTTTTTAAGTTGTAAAGATCTGACCGAGTTATCCGGAATGTTGGGTTATCGAGTGCTGCGTCTTCGGAATTCTACTATACCTTTATTTAAGTTATACCAACAAAACTATATTTTAAGTTAAATATGTAGTGGAAGTTCTATTGGATATGTATATATACAAAACATACTATTTTTAAAAATTGAAGCTAAGTAGTTTCATAGAAACAACACACCCGAAAGAAAGTAAAATCGTAAAAAATTGTCTTTACTCTACACATTGCTCTTATATGAAAAAGAGAAGGGAAAAGAAAAGGGAACACAACCCATACATAACTAAAAAAATAGCTACTTAGTAGACAAAAGCCTTGTATGAATTCTTAAGTTTATAAGTGTTTTCGAGTAGTAAAATAGACTTTTCTGAGGAACTTGTGTGTACAAATAGGTATATGTATATACACGTATATATTCGTATGTGTATAAATATTTTCATGGCCCATTGTACGTTATCCATGACTCAAATATTTCTCTGAAGCACGCAGTTAATTAATAAAATATTAGAAGCATTGCTTAAAATTAAGTAAGATAAATCTATGAAAAATAATTTGTATGAAAATTGTTAGGAGATGCAAAAATAATATCGAGAAGGTTTTTTCCAAAATTTCCAATTTACTTGAGGAGCCAAATTTTTAACAATAAATGATAAGTAAGTTTATTACGTTAGGAAATATTAATTTTTATTTAATTATTTACCATTTTGTAAAACAAAAATATGCTATAAAAGTTCTTTAAACAAAATGTTATATATTTTATGATATTTTTTTTGGTTTCTTTTTTGTTTTGTAGGAAAGTAAAGTGATTCGACAAGTTTCGAACTTAGCTGTCGGCACTTTCAATAAAAGGTGAATACAAAGGAAAACATAGAATTTAAATATAATACAAACTAGAATATAATAGAAAAATAATAGAAAATAGAATAAATAAAAATGTAATAGATTAGAAATGGAATAGAAAATAGAATAAAACAGTAATGAAATAGAGAAAAAAAAAGAGTAAAAAACCAGGAATTTATTGAATGAATGTTAGCCTATTCAAATCTTATTGTAAAATAGAAGGAAAATTAAAATATGAGGGAAAGTATCTTTCCTATTTAAATAGCACAAGAGATATTAAAACTTTAAAATAGCAAACTTTGATGTTTAATTTGTTTCGCATTTGTATTCATAAAAATGACATTTTGAATGATGGAAATAAAAGATTTTCGTTTTAACTGAAAGAATTATTTTTCTATGAGATTAAAACTATTTTTTAAAATTAAAAAAAAAATATATTTTTTTTTTAAATTTAAGAAATATTTTTAATTAAAATAGTAACAAATGATTTTTTAAGAAATTCTTAGAGCAGCAATATTTTGAAAATAATTAAATTTATTTACTGCATACTTCTATTCTAGAAAAGAAACATCAATCTACTGAGACCATCATTTTCACATGAAAAACTTTTCTGAAAATATTGAATTAGGCTTAACATCCAGGACACCGAATTAAAAATCTTTGATGAAACTGTTGGACAATGAGTTTGAATTAATAGTGTAGCAGTGAGTTAACATTTAAATGACTTATTAAATGAATTTTTATTCATCTCAAACGATATTAAGAAGCGATTACAGGGATCTATAAACGTGTTTGAGGCTAACGATAGAGAATCCTGTTACGGCTAAATTTTTAGGTTTTCTAATTTTTAAAGATATAATTTTCCGGAAGGAAGTTTCACAATAGAAACCGGAAATTTTATAATAATTTTAAAAAATCCGTTGCCATTAGATCGCTTTCTAATCAACTATTGTTTCTCTAATAGTTCATCTAACCTCTTGTTACCAGATTGCGCTTTCTAGTATCACAAGAAATCCGAGATTTCTGGAGATGCTGTCCCTGACGTTACGACACGCATTTCATTTTTCATTTTGACGCTGGCTAAGATGGACGTTAGTTTGTGTTTCGTTTCGCTTTCTAAAGTTTGCATAACGGTTTTTGTTGCTTATTTTTAATTTTTCTTGCAAATATGGCCTCATCGTGATGCCGTCAACGAAAGTGATACGAAATGAGAATATTTGCAGGAAATCGATGAATACGAGACTAATTCCGTTACGGATTTATCTATTTGTGAAGGTGAGGAAATGGAACAAAAATGACAATACTCATATGAAATGCATGTAAAGAACCTTTTTGTGACACGGAACATTTCTATCAATTTCTTAAAGATTTGTAATTTTAATTCTATCTATCCTACTTTCTTCAAATTTTTGTAACTCAGATATTTCATAACTTGTCTTTTGTAATTTTACACAATCACAATAAGAAAAAATCTACCTTAGAAGGCGTCCTGTGCTAAGTACACTGGGTTGTACTCCTAAATAAACCATATATCTATATGAGGTTCCAATGGGATTTTGCCCTATACATAGCATTTATCCGCTAGTGGTTACATGGTCCACAATGGGTTGAACATTCACTTTGATTTTTTTAATTGAAAACAATGATAAAATCCCCGTGTACCACAAAGTATCCCACGGGGCTCACAGAATTAAGTATTAAGCACACAATACAAAGGAATAAAGAAAAAAATAAAGAAAGAAATTAAATAATAATAATAATAATAATAATCTTTTGAGGTTAGGAAGAATTAAAAATACTCACACAACAAACTCACTGAACTTTTTAAAAGTACTCATTTGTGGAAAGCAATTGAGGAAGATTTGGAGGCCAATTTACATTCCCTTGAATGCCAGTCTTAGGATATTCCGTTCTCTTTCAAACCTGGAACACAGAAGGAGCACATGTTCTACATTTTCCTCGCCACCAATATCGCAATCACAGGAAGATGACGGAACTAAATTAAATTTGTTCAAGTAGCTTTTAAAGTTGCCATGACCAGTTAGAAATTGGGTTGTTTTGTTATTAGTATAAAAATGATGGTGGGATAGTCTCTCATTAATGGTTGGAAAAAATTTCTTTGTTACGCTCCTATTATTTGATGTGAGATATTCTTGGTTCCAAGACTTCACCATTCTTTCCCTCATAATCTTCTTGTAAAATGGCTTGGGAATATTAACGGCAATATCAATTTTGCGCTTGGTTGCAGCCTTGGCTAGCCAATCGGCCCGCTCATTTCCAAAAAGGCCCGCGTGTCCGCGACCAAATGCAAAATGTATTGAGATGTTTTTATCTTTTAGGCTTTTAAGTTGTTTTTGGATCTCCACGATTATGTTGTTAGATGATGAAGAAATACACTTAAGAGAATCCAAGGAGGAAAGAGTCTGTACAGATGAGATAGTCTGAGACACTATTTAGTTCAGTGATCCATTTAATGGCGAAGTTTAAACATAAAAGTTCAGTTACAAAAACTGTGCATTCATCACGAATTCTAAATTGAAAGTTCTCGGATTCAACACCACTTTGATTCACTTCATTGTCAGAAATTTGAGCATAGGAGCCTAAATAAATAAGATGACTAACCTTCAGTTTTTCCTGATAAATAGTTGCATCAAATTACAAGGAAAATTTTCTTCATGTATAATCTAAAGACATAAGAATCATTTCCCCAACCACCTTTCTGTTAGTCCTTGAAAAGGTAATGTATGTAAATGGACTTCTTTTAATACAATCAATGTTTATAATTTAAATTTAGTTATGTATACTCAATTTAATTCAACATCATCAATTTCGAGTAACATTCCTTCAACTTAACAAAAATATACCTGATCACCCAAAAGTCCGCTGGCATTCGAAAATTCAATAATTCACGAAATAATGTAGTTATAGAGGTAAAAATTGACACAAATACTTGAATGACATGGGGTGTTATTGAAACAAAAAAGGACAAAAAAAGGCAAACACAGATTGACAGTAAAACTTTAATGACGCCGCGTGCAAATTGTGTACAAAACGATCTGTAGTCAGAGAGAAAACGGATGCACTAGCAATTGTGGTATGGTGACTTAAATAGAAAAGATACTGTAAGTATAGCTATACGATCAGAATGGAAAATATGTTACTGCAGCTTTACGATCCTATCGCCAAAAGAAGGGCGTGAAAATCGTCTTGCGCACATCGATAATCGCTTACTAAGCCGATGCTTCTGTCATCCTCAGTCTTCCAGGACGCCAGACTTCAATCCATGTGATTTTTGTTTGTGGGGTTACAGAAGTGGCAAGTTATCTTGATCGTCCGACCTCATTAGAAACGCTATGAAACAATACTCTTACCATTCCTATAAATATGCTGTACAGTGATGTTTCTCTTCATTGTTTTCTCGATTACAGGTAGGGATTGTAATACCGGTATACCGGGATACCGAAAACCGGTATTTTGAGTCATTTGTATAATTTTGTAATACCGTTATTCTCAAGTTTAAATACCGGTTTTTCGACATTTGGTAGATATTTTTAAAATTATCTCCACTATATCTTCAGGGATTGTCAACATAGCAAAAAAATATGCGTTTTTGTTTTATGCCTCTTTAACAGACGGAATTAATTAGAGTGTGAATATAAAGTTGCATCGTACAATCAAGTAAAGAGATAAAATATGTGAATCATCCAAGTTGGTGAGCCCAAACTATCCCATTACAGCTCAAAACGATACTGTACAGGCGCAGGATTCGTAGCCTGATATTCGTGTCTGAATACAAGGGCTGTAATTGTGAAAAAGTGTGTAATATTTCGTTATTTTTAAAATTGGTGAGTTTATTATTCATATTGTATTTGCATATCATACTTTAAGATTCAAAATATTTTTCAGATTCATTGCATATATACTCATAAATAATAACCCATAATAATGAATAAGGTTAACCTTTAAGAACATAAAAAAATTGTTAATACTTTGGTCTAGTTTCATTATTTATATGATGAAAGGAATATAATGGCACAATGTAAAAAAAGTTCAAGAGTTATTTTAGTGAATGGAGGAAGCGCAAGTGGACTCCATACACATTTAAAAACGAAACATGATTCACATTTGTTTAAGAGAAACGAATCTAATTGCGTGAAGATACAAACTTAAGTTCAATTTCTAAGGCCAATCCATCAAGGAATTTAGATTATTTTGAAAAATAAAGATAATTCGGATGCAATTATAAGTAAAATACCAGCATTAGATGGTTTGCCATTTAGAATGTTTTGCACTTCTACTGAATCAAGAAAATCACTATCTTCCAGTGTTTTTTAAAATCTACCAACATCGATTAATACTATAAGAAAAATTGTTATAAATACAGCAACGGTGCTAGCAGTTCTTTGAAACACGAGGTAGCTAATACAATTAAAAATAAATGGTGAAAAGTTTAATCTTACATTTGATGAATGGACGAGTGTAAAGTATATACACTATTTAAATTTAAATATTAATTTAGAAGAAAAAAATTGGAATATGGGACTTACGCATTTCTCGGGAAGTATGCCATCCGAAAAATGTCTGGTAATGCTTAAATCTAAATTAGCAAAACAGGGACTATCTTTGAAAGAAGTTATTGTATCCATAAGACTGATGGAATAACAGTTATGAAAAAAATTAGAAAGTTGATTGGTGCAAATCAGCAATTGTGTTATACTCATAGAGAATTCAATTAGGAGCAACATATGTAAATAAAAATAAAAATCATAATAATTCAAACTCTGTGGATATAGAAACCTCGGATTCCGACTTTGAAGAGAATGAGAGTGTGATACTGACACTGAACATAAGGACAATGTAATTGTTGCAGAAGATATTGCTAAGGAGGATGAAATATTAACTCATCAAGAACTGCTTCCTATAATTAATAGGTAGCAATCATTGATGCGTAATTGTTGTTATTATAGTTAATCCACAGACTGAATAGTGACATTTACACTTTTTGTGATTTAAATAAATAAGATGTTCCGTTTATCATTCTGTGATTCTTTATAAACTATTATAATTCACATAAGATACAAATTAATTTTGTGATAGTTCACTATCTAATAAAACTTGCAAATAAAACAAAGCAGCTTGCGTTCCTTTCTTTTTCTAAAATTTTTATACCGGTATTAAGATCTAAAAAATACCAAATACCGGAACTGAACTTTTGATCCGATATTGCAATCCTTAATTACAGGTATTGTTAAAGATTGATGACCGATATGTTGAACATTTGTTATAAAGAGCATCGTTTGTTGCTAAAAATCAATTGTTAGGCTAATTATTGCTTTTGTTGTATAAAGCGCCATCTGTTGGTCAATTTTTGTCCTTATTTTGGTTTCAATTAAACTCCATGTCATCTCAAACATGTGTGCAAACTTTTACCTCTCCACCTACATTATTCAGTGAATTATTGAAATTTCAAATGTTAATGGACTTTTGGGTCAGCTGATAAATTCTTTATTGGCTGGAAATGGTTCGTAAATAATTTGTATCAAAAATTAATTACATAATCGAAATTATTTACGTATGACCTATGTTAAATAAATTGTGCTTTGAGTTTATATCAATGATTAAAAAAATGTATAATAAAAAAATGTATCTTTCTTTCTTACACACGTAGATCAGAACTCCATAATGTTCCAAATAATTTTTTTATTACTTAAAATAAGATATAATTATATTTTCATCATCAAATGAAATACGAGAACAATGAGGTTTTAAAACCTATCGAAACATAGCTTTCTCATTTTCATTCGTCATAAATGCGTATTTGTAAATCACAGATTAATGCCATAAAAATATTCTTTTACTTTATATCATCGTAATGTTACGAAACAGAATGAGCCGCTCTTTTCATAGAAAGAGAAAAACGTGCTTTGTTTTTGAATAGAATCTAAATGTGTGAAGCTTTTCCAATTTTGTGACCTGGTCACCTCATTGAATTGGAGACGTGACGACAGGTCTTCTTCAAAAGAAGACATTTTTGTGTCAAATGATGCACTTCGAATTTATGCGATTTACGGAATATAAATAAATATTTGATGTTTGCACGGAAGTGTGCTTGCTATCTTTTAGTAGATTTCATACACACAATTTTACATTCCTGTAAACATTAAGCATTTTTAAGAACACGAGAAGCTTTGATAAGTTAGAGAAAAAAGTGATGTTTACCTGAAAGTATACCCCTTTAATTATCAAATTATGAGATATATAAAAAAGAGTAGAGATGGAGGGATGAATTTCATTTTGTATAAAGTAAAACCTTCGAAACTATTCGAAAATAAACATTTTTTTCTGAATGTTGCACAAAAGTTTTTCAGTTATGAAAGTTAAGCGAAATGGAATAAATAATCCTATACCACTTAAAAAGAGATTCATTATTCTTGTTTGTTAGATAATTACTATTAATAAGAAAAGTAAAATACTAAAGCGCAGGAAGCTCTCATTTTGAGGCTTTTAAACTTATGTCTAGGTAATTAGTTTTAAATCATTTGAAATGATATTAAATTTTATGGAAAGGAAAAAAATTATATCTTAAAATATATTTTTTATAGTATTGTCTATTATTAAACTAACATACTAAATATTTTAATGTAGTCTATTAAAAATTTAAAAAGTATAATATGTTTTAAATAATTATCATATGCGATGTACAGGAAATAGGAATATAACGCAATCTTTTGAAATATTAACAGAGTAAAAACAACTGTCATCATTGAGAATAATACTCAATGTTATTTTGTATACAGGTTTTATAAATATATGTGTGTTTTATATTATTGTCTGCAAGTCATATAAAAAACCTGTGACGATATGTTTTATCTGATATTAAGCATATCAAATCTTAAACGAGCTTTGATGCAACGTTTTAGGGTTTCCGACTACATTAGGAACCGTGATTTTGCAAAAGTGTGCAAATGAATATTTTTGTTAATATTTAATGTCATTCAGATTAGAATAAATGAATAAAATATTTTTTAAGAATATTATTACAATAAAATTTATTTAAGTACTAATTTTTGGGCAAAAAATGAACATTGAATTATATATTTTCAAAATATTCTCCTTTTTTTTTAAAAAAAAAAAGCCCTCTATAATAATAATATTTTGCCGAAATATATCTCAGAACCCTGTACAGAGCCTGAATTAGTATTTTTGAAATATATAACATAGAAGTGGATTTATGCATATTTAAATACATCACAGTGGAAACATTTATTAAAAAAAACACTGATTATTGTTTTAATTGGTAGTAAATCTGAAAAAAAAATGTGAATTTTTCAAAAATTCTAGTTCAGGCTCTCTGAAGACTTCTTAGATATATGCAGATATATCTTAGATATATATTCCTCTATTTAGCGAACTTTTTCCTGGAGCCATGATCAAAAAATGAATCGGTATTTAACGAATTTCCCACACAACGGAAGTGTTTTTGAGATTTAAAAAAAGGACCAGACAGTATAAGCAATATATTATTATTATAGAAAAATTTTCATAAAAATCAGAATGTGTTTTGAAAACACATATTTCTATGTTCTTTTTTGACAAAAAATTGCAATTAAATATTTTTTATTGTAATAATATTTTTAAAACTATTTTATACGTGTATTCTAATGTAAATAACACTAAATATTAATAAAACAATTTGATCGCATGCTTTTTAAAAATTATAGTTCCGAATGTAGTCGGATATTACAAGAAATTTGTCAAAATGCCTCATAAAACGCTTTGGACTCTAAAACATTACATTGCATCGTTAGTAGGCTTTACCTGTTGAATAGATTATTACACTTCAAAGAAGGCATTACCCATTCAAGTGACTTTACCACTTCATTGAAGACTTTACCCATTAGAGTAACTGCAATGTCTCACAGAAGGCTTTACCAATTCAAGTGATCATTAAGCTTAAAAGATGGCTTTTCATTCAAGTGACATTATTGCCTCACATAAGTTACTCGTTTGAGTTGGTATAATACTTGGAAGAAGACTTTAAAGTGATTATTACACCTCGTAAAAGTTTTTACCTTTTCATGTAACTTGAGCCCTTCAGTGTCTAGCGTCGTCGTTTGAGGATTCTTAATAGATATATATTGAAATTTAAATTATTAAAAGCATTAAGATATTATCAAAAGTAATTATTAATTACTAATTAAATGTGTTAAAATTTACTTGTTGTGTTATTTTAATAATTTAAAAAAATCATCACCAATTTTTGAGATTTGAGCAAAAATTCCCAAAAAGGCAAATCAGGCTCTAATGGGTTCTTGCCTTTTAATCGGGAGTGAATATAATACCTGAATAAGAATTTATTCATCGGAAGAAGTACAATGTCTTTAAGAATATTTTATCTAAATATTAATCCTGAAATAACACTTAAGAAGTGTCATTGACTGTTACACCGCGACGACTTAAAGGGACAGTAAAATTTTCAAACTTTCAAAAAATGATTTTTTAATGAGTTAAAAATTAAACTATAATACATTAGGAACGTTTTAAGGCAAACTGGTCCAAATCCTACAGTAATTATACTTTATGCAATACAAAACGTAAATGTCAAAAGAGATTTGTCTTTTACAGAGCAAACATAATTTTATTTAATTTCTGTTTGTGCTTAGTTTATTGATTACTTGCATTATAACTTTCATATTTAGAAGCAACCGTATGGTTAAAGGTAGCGAGCCTAAATTTTTTTAAAAAAAATGATCAAATGATAAGGACGACTCTGAGTTGTACCACTGCTCTTCAAATTTTGTTTGGATTTGGAATGTATTATTAATTTTTATTATGATACGGTACTGTATAATGTCATCATCGCTTAAGAAATGACGAAACGACATCATTTATTGTTTACTCATTCACTCCATTATTTATTTATTGCAAAATCCCAAAGAAATACTCTTTCTAGCATACACAGTAATATTTATTTACTGTCTCCAGTTATAGAGAGAACTCAAAAATTAATTAAAGACGTATTTGTATGGGAAGCCTCGATACTCAGGAAATTTCAATTTTATTGTTTCGGGGTACTGACTAAAAATATCAGTAATTTCCCAAACAACACCTGATAATGGTGTAAACGAGACAATGGTAATATTTAAAGACACACACACTTATCAATGAATTAGAAGTACTTGAGTTTTGCATTTAAATGCATACTAAGAATGAAGTGGGAAATTTCTTTATGAAGTGCGTCACACGAGGTTAGAATGCTAGTATAAATTTCTTGTGAAATAAAGAAAGAAAAAACAATGTGATTTTTTTTTAAATACTAGCTAAAGATTTTAAATGCAATATAAGTTATTTCGTTATTTTTATTTCTTGTAATAAAAAAGTAATGAATAAAGTGAATTTAGAACAATAGTTGAAGACAATAAGAAGAAACAAAAACTTATTTATTTTTTACATAAAAATCAAAAATTATTTTCTCCATTTTAGATTTATATATATCTTTTTAAGAGCAGTTTACTCTCTGATCTTTTTCCAAATTATTTGCTAACTAGAAATATCTTTATGAGTCATGTTTAAACTTCAATTGTTGAAAATAAATGAAACGTCAGCCATTGTAAAACCATGATATGCTAAAAAACCATCTTTTATGAGTAATTTTTACTTTCATATACCTACAAGCCGTTTTTATAAAGCTGCTTTTGATATTTCAAGATGTCGTTTTCAACCTATCAGTTTTACAACAAAACCTTTCACCCACAGAAGATGGATAGCTTGAATAAGGTTTCATTTACAGAATCTTCTGAAAGATCTAAAAACTGAGATTCTCTTGAAAGAAGCGCGGTGTTCAAAACAGTGAAAAAACTAAATATTGCAGTTTTTTTTAAAGAAATATTATCTTGAAAAATAAAGAGGATTTCTACACAGACCTTTTTTTTAAGATGAAGATGTTTCATTTCCTTACAAGGGAAAACAATGGAGAGAAAGTCATAACTGTCTTTTGTGCAAAGTTGTACAAATATTGGACTAAATTTTTGACGTCATTATCTAAATTTTATCGAAAATATATTTTTTTCCTGTAAAAATATTTAGGTAGTTTTCTATTGGGAAATAGTTTTATCTGCCCAGTATTAAATGCACTTGAAGAATCACAATTATTTATCTTTCGAAATTTAAAAACGATGCATAAATAAAAGCATGATAAAAGTAAAAAAAGACAATAATTTACAAAAATAACATGTTTCTTTTTTTTAAGGTATTAATGGGCTTCCAAATTTCTTTACACAGCTTTTCTGAAAATTCTACTTTATCAAAATATGTATTTATTTTACATTTTACTAACACATTGCAGTTTCTTAAAAATATATACACACGATAACAGAATAGAATTTTATTTTCTTTATATTAATAATTCAATAAACGTTTGCCTAATCACAGTGATTGAGTGGTAGTGCATCGCGCTTCCACACCGCAGGTCCGGGATCCAAATCCCGAGCTGGGCAAGATTGCGACTCAGTCTTTCATCCCTTCAGTGGGATGATAAATGAGTACCAGGCTTCCTTGTGTGTGGGAACGGAACACTGGGGATTTAGCGTCATACTGACCCCTTGACCGAAACATCTGCACATACACTCGCGCGCCTAAGGTCACGTAAACTAAAATAGGCACAATAGGTCTTGGCACCTTATGGGCTGTTGTAACACATTCAGTTCAGTTCTTTTACTTACAGAAATCTTTTTATCCCTCAATTGTCTCGATTCCTTGCTGCATAATCTTTTTGAATAAAGGATAGCCAATTTTCCTACTTAGCTAAAAAGTGTTCATATCTTTGAATCGTATGTATATAAGTAAAATATATTCTCTTTTGAAACCAGAAATATGTATAACTTGTATATACCAAGTATCTAGAATCCCTTGAGAAGCAATGGTAAGAAAACTTCCCATTTTTTTATTTGAACACATCAATCAAATTTATTAATTCGGTATTATTTGTAGAATGTATGTACCCACTTGGGTGAATTCTAAAATTCTTAGTCTCACCTTTCATTCACTTTACAGTTTACAATAACGCTTTTCTTTTTTCATCCCAATTTTCAAAATATGTTAAAATAATGCTGTTTTAATGATATTTATTTTAAAAATATCTATGAGCACTTTGAGGGAATTATAATTATATATTTTTTTTAAAAAAAGTTTCAGTTTCCAAAGAAATGTTTTAAATTATGATAAAGGATTTGGAAATATAGCATTTGCAATATATTTTAATATATTCAGAAATTGCCTATTTTCTGATTATGTTTAAAAAGAATTTATTAAATTTCCAAAACTGGTTTGTAATAAAAGCTTGTACCCTATACTATCAATAAATTTCATTCCAAAATTAACAAAATAATTTCATACAAAACTATTTTTGTAGTACAAATGGACAAATATAACCAGAAACCTAAAATGAAAATATGAAAATAAAGTAATTAATAATTATAATTTAAGTTACTTATGTTTGCTCAATTTGCATAATTTTCACTAGCAATTCCTTCAATAGTATACAGAGCACAAGCAATGTGGTAAAAATATTCATATTACTCGTCACCTTAACATTGCATATTTAAATATCTCCATCATTATTCCATAATCAAATTACTACTTTTGATAAATTTCAACTCATATTCGAACATCCAATTAGTAAATTGATAAATAGGATCTCAAAGTCATTTTTTAATGGAAGAAAAATTAAAATTCAACTATACATGTATTTAAAGTTAAGAGAATTTTTAGATTTGGTTGATTACCTCTAAGACTTCTGGACAGATTCTAATGAAATTTGATATGTACATAAGTTTAATATAATGGGGGGGAAATAACTGTGATTATTTATAATACACAGGTATAACACGCATCGGAGTCGGAATATATAAATCAGTGGTTGCAAAAAAAATCAGTAAAATAATTGATTAATGGAAAGTATAATTCCCTCTTACAAATATACAGACCTTGCAGCATTATTTTGTATTGGAAATAAAGGAATTTATGAGTTCCTGCGGATATTAATCCCACTCGTTCAGCTACCGTTTTCAGGCCATGAATCTTTCTCAGTGGGGAATTGGGGGTTACAATTGCCCTCCCCAGAACTTCCTACATATGCTCTTTAGGAGTGAAGTCTCATGATATGGCTAGTCAATCCCTCTGGCGAATGGTACTGGAATAATTGATCCATGCAATTTATTATAATAATGCTATCAATATAAAACAAATCGTTTTATGTTCCACAATCTTGTATTGATGTGCCATAACAATGAGAGAGAAAGAAACATACGAAACGAAATGCATGCATACTGATTTGATTATAAAATAATGTTGTCCATACAACCTACATAAATTAGCAACTTAAAAGTTAATGGTCTTCTTGTACCACAAAAATGTAACAATATAATGAAAATATCTCTTATACGTGTGATTTTGGTTTTCTTCCCTCCCTCTTTTAGATTTGGTTATCTCGCCTCCCTTAAATTTGCTAAAGAAAACGTAAATTATGAAATAAATAGTCTAACCATATTCAATGATAAATAATTCGTTGCAAAGTTTTTCTGTTACTTTTACGAAATATGAAATTATAGATCTATTTTAAGGATAATTAATAAGATTTTGGTATGAATCTTGATTTTTATTATTTTAAAATTTATATGAGTAAATGCTGATGCTAAAGGAACAAATTTGGCATTTTATCTTTAAGCAGTAATATTTTCAGTAACATTACCTGATTGATATTCAATGAACATAGCAAAGAGTATATTTAATTTTTTATTCTTCAGATTTTTCATTTTTGTTTTTTTCATACTCTGGTCTTACATTATATTATTTTAATACAGAACTAGTTTTAACTGCGTACGTCTGTTTTTTGCATTATTAGAAATTTAACTGGCACTGTATAGTAATGAGATAATTGTATGGAAGTACAAAAAGTTATATCAACCTTAAATTTTTTTTCGACACAAAACCGTGTACTAAATTTTTTTGAGACAGCCTAAAAAATATCCGTAAATAACAAAATTAGGAATAATTTGCTTAGTGTAGTTATTAAATAATAAATAATTAAATTGCCAACAATAAATACTAAGTTAATCTCTATAAAGGAACTTAGAAAATGTGTTCTAAAAAATAACGAGAAGAATTAATGCATAAAGCGTTAAAAAAGTTACAAGAATTTAAAAAAAAATCCCTCAAAACATGCTTCTGAATCACAGTACAGAAGAGGGTGAAAAAAAAAGTTATTGATTGAAAAAATGAGCTGTGGCTTAGCAGCATGTGGTTCTGTAGATATTGGGATTTTTTTCTAGCTCCTAGCTATTTCTCTCGGGAACATATAAAAGACACAATTGCGCTCATTGTACTGTTAAAAAAAACATCATTTTGGACAAAATATTTTTTTGTTTGTTTTCTCGATAGTAAAATTGTAAAAAATACTCCAAGTAACTTACTAATTTATTTACTTTATATATATTTTTATGCTCAGTGACATAGATGTTGCATACGTGCTTCGTAAACTCAACGTTGTGGGTTCGATCCCGGTTGTAATCGATAGATGCGAAAATAGTTGGCACGCATGATAAATGAAAATAAATCTCTTGAGTATATAAATTTGACTCTGACACTTTCGGCAATATAAAATCCCGGTAATATTTAGCATCCAAAAGCTTGAGATATGAATAAATTCTAGCTTGAAAATTTGCCATCATAAAATGTCTCTTATGTTTGAGGACTTGGAGTGTCTGAAAGGGCTTGGTTCCCAATATGCTGCGCATTAGAGAACAAAAAAACTAAATCCTCTCGCTGCGCATCCCGCAATTTAAACGGGCAATGTAGATTAGCAAAATTTTTGCTCAACCTGCGATTTCCACGGATATGCATTGTTTCTGACTATTTACCTGTGCTACGCTTGCTGTTCCAGTTTATGTTTTCATTTATGTTTTTATGTTCATGTATTTTTATGATTTAATTCTATATTTTAAAATAAAAGCTCTTTTACAAATTTTATTTTTATTTTTTAACTCTAAAATGTGGAATTACTATGTAGATTTGAAATACGTAATAAAAAAATACGCAATTTCTTTTAACCTATTTTGATGAAATAGCTACGCAGCGAGCGGTTTAATATAAATTAAACTCATAATGACATTTAGAAACGAGATAAATTTTCACTATTACAACGAAACTCATTTGGACATTTTGCAAAAAATATTACAAAATAAATTTTATTCATCTAAACGTCTAACATAAATTTAATTTGTTTTATCCTATACCATACATATAAAACTAATAATATATTAAGAAGATTCACCCAATCTTTTGGAGAATTTCTACAGTATTATAAATACAAGCGGAAACGTTGGTTCCCCAATTAAAGGGCCTTAACCTGCAAAGCCTATCTGCTGTAGCATAACTTTTGAATTTTTGAAAAAGAGTTAATTTGATATGTAAGCACAGGGGATATGAATTATAACATTCACATACGAATTTCCACTCATTCAGTTTTGTAATTAGTAACAATGACTGCTGTGTCGTAAGGCCTGGGTTAGAATCCCTGAGAGGGTATGGATGTTTGTAAATGTATAGTGGCTTTGCGGCACGGGGGTACTCTAAATAGCCGTCACGCAGCAAGTTTTGTCGTGAGGTTGGTGTAAAGGGAAGAGAGGTTGGGTGTACTTGACCACCTCCAGAGTATTCTCCCATAAATTAAGGTAGCACTCATTTTGTAGCGAATCTCAGCTCCATGAAAGGAATCTGCTTGCCGTATTTCAAGACTGTACAACTAATAGTTTAAAAATGGAAATAACTATATATAACACCCTTTTAGCCACTTTAACACCACTTGGGTGTCAATTTTCACTAAACAAATTTTATAGTTGATATTTTCTCTATGTAGTGAATCTGTTTGCCATATTTCAAGATTGTAGGTCTAATAATTTAAAAATTAAACTAATTATTTATATCGTCTCTTATCTCGCACAACGCCACTTGTGGGTTGATTTTCGTAAAAATCATTTTACAGTGGATTTACACTCCATGAAGGGAATCTACTTCCAAATTTAAAGATGGAAGTCTAATAGTTTAAAAATGGAAATAACAATCTTCAACGCTCCTTAATCTCCCGCAATGCGACTTATGTACTGATTTTCGTAAATACGAATTTTGGGCGAATCTCTACCCCAGGAAGGGAATCTGCTTACCCAATTTCAAGACTGTTTGTCTAATAGTTTAAAAATGGAAATAATTATTTATAGCGCCCCTTGTAACAAACCTAGTTCCATTCTACCCAGTGACCCAGCTAAAGGTGTGAAAGGAAGTGAATGATTATTCGACATGATAAATTCCAATTATCTTTTTTATTACTTTAATCGACTCAAACACAAATCAATGCAACACTATTAATAGGATGATCCAGTCAGACAACAGGGAGGGGACGAGAGTCACGTTTAGGGAGAATAATAGTTCCTCCTTAATATTACTTTACATCGTAGATATGTCACTAATGTCCCCTTAACCACTATAATATTTTAAATATCAACGCAATATAAAGGTGACAGTATCTGAACTTAGCCAGTTTTCAAATCAATTCAATTTATCTGTAACACTTCCTCACTATAATATTTTACAAGGCCTTTCTAACCATTTATGGTAATCTTCACTTTGTATCTTTCTTGTCACCTTTAGTTAACTAAACTTCTAAACTTCTAACTTTCTGTTATCTATTATTTTCACTTTTAGCTCACTAACTCTCTTAACTCGCGAACAAGAACTATACGTAACAAACTTAATTTGCATATCACGTTTTCTTCTTTTGAGAAGATTGATGAATTTTGCAAGCCCCAAAGAATATCCAAGAGGATTATTAGTAGTAGGTCACGTATATATCCGTCACACCCTCAACCCCTCACAACGTCAATTGGGGGTCGATTGACGAAAAATCCGTTCTTAAAGGATCTCTACTGCATGAAAGGAATATGTCTACCTATTTTCATGTTGGTAGGTTTAATATTTCCGGAGATATCATGATGAGGGAGTGAGTCAATTTTCTCCTTTAAAAATATAGATTTGTTTTATTTAACTATAGTTATGTCTTGCATAATCACATTAATATTCTGAATATGTTATTTTATTAGAATGAAATTAATGGGTACATATTTTTTTAATTTATTTGTTACTTATTGAATTATTAATCTTGAAATGAACGGAATTGTTTCGTAAAATTCAAAAATATTCTAAATTTAATTTTTAACGAAAAATTAATAATTTTAAGCTAAAATTAATTTCAATTTAAGCTAAAATTAATTTTCGTGAGTATCTTTCTGTTTATGAAAAAAAAATCTTTAAATTAGAGAACTCGAACAAAGTTTGATAAAACATTTTTTAAAATTTTGGAATTGTATTACTATGTCTATAAAATTAAAATAATTGTAATGTGAAAAAATAATTTGTTTGTGAAAAATCTGAATAATTTTATTCTTTCTGATAGGAATATATTTTATTTATTACAAATTAAAACGTTTTATACTAAGAATGACTCAAAAAACTGTGATTTATCATATTAATTGTAATTTTTTATAGATCAAATTATTATTTCGCTGATAGACTTTGGTAGATACACAATTACTACATCAGTTCTGAATCGTTATTCTTGATAAGTAAAAGAAAACATATATTTACTGCACTCATTGAAAGTTCGGAAATAAGCACACAAATCCTGACGGCATCTTATTGGGTCAATTTTCATTGACTTAAATAAGCAATTACTTACAAAGAGAAAATGGGAGTACTCAATTCTTTTACCAAGTACAAAAATATATTGCAACATTGATTTTAAGAATTTGGCAAAAATATTTGAATATGTATACTATATTTCAAAGGGATTTGTGGTTCTTCCACTGACTACAGACTTTGCTAAATTCCTTCACGTTCCAAATAGAATAGAAGATATCTGCCACACATTTTGATAACAGCGCGTCTTTCTTATTGTGTGTGTGTGTCAGAATTCAATTTTTTCAAACATACAAGGAAGTGTATACATGTTATCAATGTCAATAAGTAAGTATACAGCTTTTTGATGGCAAGAATAAGACATTTTATGGAGCGTGATCAGATATATAAAAAATGAAGGAAATGTACAAAAAAATGCATAACATTCTAAAATATTTTAGTTAAATTCAGTCAATTTTCTGTCAAGATGTAATTGAATGTATAATATTTAGTACCTTTTTATTGTGATTGTGTCGCAGTTGGAAACAATACGTAGGCTGTTGTGACGGCCTTGTAATTTTGAGCCAGGGTGAGGAGACGACAATGACACAAGTGCTGGTAATTGATTCTTTTAATTTCTCCCCCAAACTAATTTGAGGGCTTCGAATTCTCTTAGGTTTATTGCTCCTCAGCCTATCTATATGGCAGATTGTTGATGACACCAAGATTCAAACTTTTTACCGATAAAAACGACATCATCTTCGAGTTCCGTATGATAGTTATTTAGTTATCTAGGCCACTTTATAAGTGTTCGTTGAAGATACATTTGTGTAAAAGATATTAGTGATACTAAAAAAAAACTGGATTCGCATAGCATTTGGCATCACATTCATCATATTATGCTGATTTTTAGTTATTTTTCTATACATTAATCAGAACTAATAAGGAATAATTCATTTGATCCTATAGTGTTCATAAAATATATCTCCAAATATTATAGTAAATATATCTTCAAGCGTAAAATTGAAAACATCGATAAGCGACGAAAAAATTAATGAAATTTTATTCATTTGGCTAAGATAATAAATATATCTTTCTATCTGTATATCTAAAAATATATTGGCAATACTTTATTTTACTTTCTCTTTGTAAGATGTGTTGCCGTATTCGATCGACAAATTCAGAGGGGTAAGATAAATCTGCATTGGGACGACAAATCATCTTAGAATATCGGATCGCAAACCACTTTTAGTTGGAGAAATTCGCAAAAGCAACCATGAAGGGTGTAATATTGACTGAAATGAAATGGGACAATGAGAGGTAAGAAACATATTTAATAGACGTAAAACATGTTTATAATGCGTACAATGCATCACAGCTCAACATCGGGAATGCAACAAGTGATTGCCACAGGAATTGTTCAAAGGTGCAACCGCGTATGTCATAGCAAAGTCAACACAAACGAACGAAGAGTTATCGGACGTGTTCAAATAAATCCGGTGTGCTAGAGATGTCAGCTGAAGCGAAGATGATCCATAGCGTTAGATTCTGTATTGTAGCCACCGGTGTCTTATACACAAGCGATATCAGGTGACTCCAGAAAAAGAAATCCAATGGATTGGGACGTAGAGACTAACCAATAGGTCCTCCACGTTCAATCTATCCCTTTTGATATGCTTCATGAAAGTATTTACGCACCGCAATCGAAAAATGTGCTGGTTGCCCTATCGTTCATGAACCACACGTTCTGGAGGTACTCCCTGCTACAAGTCCGGGAGAGTATTTTCAAACAAACACAAACAAATAGTTAAACAAACTATTTTCTACCATTGAAGCATTTGGGCTGTATATATACTTTGCATTCGTTTGGCCACTGTCCTTGTCAGGCTCATTGTTCTCTCTACTATTATCACTATTTCCCCCGACTAAATGAGGTTTGTGACCATATGTTGTGCGGTGATTTGTCTTCTCTGTGTTGCTTCCTATCACCCCTCTGAATTTGACGAATTCAGTTAAAAAAACCTTGTAGATATATCATTCTTAGCAGGAATAATTATTTCTAACTATATAATTATAAATTTTAATCCAGATTACCTTAATACGATAACACTGGTCAAGCTAATTCCCTAGATATTCAAGTATAGTTAAAATATTATTTAGTAAGTACTTATATTATTACAACAAGAAGGATAAATTAAACTTTAATATTATTACAAAATTTCAATGAGAAGCTAATAATAATTTATCAATTTTCAGAAACATTTTTATGAATTACATACAACGTAACAGATTCCTAGTTTCACATAATTCAGTTAAAAATCAGAAATTATAATAATCTTATTTATTATTGTACAGCACATAAATACCCAATTAAAGTGTTTGTAAGCTTTTAAGTAAAAATATCGAAAAATGTATAGATTGCATTGTTATCCTTAAGAAAATAGAATGCTTTGATTAATAAATATAATATAAAAAATCATACTTTACGTGATTTTTTTATATATAGCTAAATACTTACCATCTCAAATTATAAAACAGGATAATTTTGCTTTTGAAAATGCATACTAGAAGAAATATTTTACTAGGATATGGTTATTATTACATGTAGTGTATTAAAAATTACAAAATGTATTTTTAATATTACTCTTATAATTTTAGCTTTAAATTGGAAATTTTAATTTATAATTATTTTATTAAAAATAATTTTTATACTTAAAAATAATTCTCTTCTAGTCAGAAAATATTTTTCAAGCCTTGAATTTGTATTTAGATCACTGAATCTGAAAACAACCGACTTATGGTTCTTCGATTCTAACAATATATAAGCATTTTAAAATGCTTTAAAGTAACTTTTGTATCAGTAACAGATTTAGAAAACATATGCATTATGTTTCATGTGTTTACTCAGTATGTCAGAAAGAGGAATGTGTGGGTAGTCATGAAACTGGTTAATTCCTTTTATAATTACTTATTATAATCTTTATTATTCAAATAACTTTTGTCTTTCAATTGAAGTACATTAAAACATATAAGTGTGTATAATTTTTTTTTATTCCCACAACTCTCTCAAAGGAAACATTTATATAACTTGTATTTTCATTCCTCTGTTTAACCAGTTGAAATTTAATTATTTTTCGTGGCTATTTTGCTAACATTTTGGCCTCCCCCTTTTTCTATAATTAAACATTTTATCATTCGTCTTTGTAACTCCTAAAGCAATAACAGCTAGAAAAGCAAAGTAATAGGGGAGAAAAAGGAAAAGCAAATTTTACTTTCTTTAACAACACAATAGATATATATTTCCATTTAGAATACTTTGGACGAAAAATCAAAAGTAACGGTAATTTTTTACATCAAAAGAATTTTCTATCTCGGTTCAAAAGAAAATCAGAAATCTTAAACTTATATAATTACATTTCAGGTACTCGAAAACGACCGTTTACTTGAAAAAAGGCAAGTGGTTAAACAGTGAAAGAATTGCTCGACTGTAGCCTGTCTCTATTTACCTTCAGGTCATACAATCTTGTTTTTTACTTGGTTTTCTTCATTCTCCTTTTCCATCTTTATGGTGCGGAACGTTTTTTCAACCACCTAAAAAAAAAGGAAAAAAAATTTGTGGACGGATTTCAACTCGTATTCTTTTTTATACATTAGAAGAAGCGCATTTAAAAAAAAATCATACCTGATATTGACCCAAGTGCCATTTGATGAACGTACAGTAAATATGAAGATTTATTGCAAATTTTATTATAATAATAAGGACTGCTTATATCAACACATACATTTAAAATCCGAATATTTATTTTTCACAATAATTTTAGATTGAAAGTAGAAGTGTTAGGAAGTTGAAACAAATATGTTATCAAGACTCAAAAGAATTAATTATTTATATTCATGCATTATGGTTATAATTTATGACAAAATTAAAAGTTAGTTTTGAATTTTTACTACTGATATAATGTATGGAAAACAATAAAAAATGCATTTATAAGCATACTTCACTAAAATAGCAGTTCCAAAATATGTTCTATAAATTTATATACTTATAATATGCAATCGAAATAGCATTAATATCAAAAGAAATTTTTTAAATAAAATGCATTTAATAAGAAATGTATCTTATTCGATTACTAGCAAAATCTGCTTTTTTAATATTTTCATTTTTACCTTTAAAAATACTGATGTACCTATTCCTTCTCCAGACTTTATTGGAGCTCAGTAATATAGATGACGGATTTAATGTTTCAGTTAATTTCGCGGCTTTACCGTAGAGTTAATAATACGCGTCTAATGGTACAACAATATTAAAGCACATTAAATACAGATGGTCTTATGTCATTTTATAACACAATGACGAAATCTGTAAAACATATGCACTTCCATGCATTATCTTCTTCATTTAAATATAATTCCATTTTAGAAAACAATTTTCCAAATCTTCTCATTTAATAATTTACATCGATTATTCAATTCATACACCAACTTATTCAGATATTTACAAAAATATATTTTTTAAGAATTTTTTTATAGATCTTTGTCGCAGATTCTTACTTTCAACCTCAACAACATTTTTAAAAGGATACTTAAACAAATAAATACATTAGTTTCTAGGGTCTTTTACATTTCGTCAGTTATTTTTTTTATTTTGATACACTATGCATTTTACAGCAAAATGATTAAGCAATGATTACATCTGTCGTATTTTATAGCACAATAATACACAAGAATCATCATTTACTAACTTATATGTCTTTAGAAGAAAAGGATGGTTAAATTCTAATAAATGAAAATGGTACAGTTATTGAAATTCCATGAATTGGCTGTCCTATTCAGTTATAAGTCCTTATGGAAGTATGAGGTATATAAACGAAGAAAGCTGTTTAAAATGTCCGTGAAGCATTTTAAAAATGACTCACTATCATCGCCGTTAAACAAGTTTAACTGTACGGAAAATTCGACATGCTTGTGATGAATTTCTTGATATCCAACAAATAATGTTTAGTAAAATAAGTCATGAATATGGCATACGCTACAGACAATAGAATACAAGAAGAGGAATTGTGGTAGCAAGATAGATATTTCGAATTTTGAATACAATCAAAAGCGGTGACAAGAAAAATTCCATTCTAATCGCTATGAAGCAAATGTAGATGCATTGATGCATTCTTCATACAAATTGTAACTCATAACAAATTTTTTGAGTAAACCCTTGAAATAAAAAAAATCAAATTTGAAATAGCGCAAAAAAGAAACTGTTTACTAAAAGCAAAATATTGGTTACCTCCTAGATGTTTTCTCTTTTTTTTTGAGGAAGAGGGATTTACAGAATATTGTGTACGTGGGATTTTTCATGACCACTGTAGAAATAATGCACTATATTGGTACTTTAGAGAATATTAAGCAGAATATCACTATACCAGAAGCTCCATTGTGATCCCCAATGTTCTCTTTTTCCAGGACAGAACAAGACACAACGCAGCTTGTCTAACACAAGGAAAATTTTCCTTTACAGAATGGACATCCGAGATTTCCTAAATTCTACCGAAAAAGTACGTGCCTTGTAAGTTACGTGTTTTATTGATAAATCTACCAAGCTTTCTTTCTCCTTTTGACTTGTTCCTGAACACCAAGCCGATTGTTCAAAGGCGTAAACGATAATCCCTTGATCAAATTCTCTTGTTTTCTGAGGATGGTGTATAAAGTAATTATCTTCCATACTTTCTGAGCCATAAGCCTTGCTACTGTTCAGTAAACAAACAGTACATTATCTTGTCTATGTTTTTAAATAAAACACGGCAGTGTGAAAAATTACCAAAAAGAAAAGATAGAATGCAGCATAGCCGGCAATCCCTTCCTGACTAGGAGAAGCTAATTATCACTTAAAGTTTGAAGAAACTTTCCTGTAAAACTCTCGAACATGCTATTTGCAGTCTAGGCGTAAACTTTCGAATGACCTTTCGCTTCGATCTTTAAATAAGATCTTTCATCAAATGCAGAAATAGAAGAATTTGTGAGCAGTGGGTTCCATTTGTAAAGGTCCTGAACACTCCAGGACTTGTTGTTGTAATTAATTGTTAGTTACCCTCCTAGCAAGATGTGACCGTATCTCTTAGCACTTAATTCTTATTTTGTCACTGATTTTAGATTATTCGTCGTGTAACCACCTCGTACCGTATTTGTCTACCAATCAGATGAGCGAGCTCTTCATGGAAGTCATGTGAGTTTTGGAAGTCCCACTTGGCGTTTTGTATGAAAAAACCGAAGATCGATAGAAAATTTAGAGCCGCTCTTTGTTCTCTTCATGTAAGATGCACTTGTGTCTTATTTGTGCTACGTTTTAATGTTTGTGAGTGTGTTTTCTTCGTAAGCAATAAAATGTACATATAAGAAATCACAAATCCTCCTCATTTGTCGCACCACGAGTACAAATTCTACATAATATTTAATCTATATGTAAAAATCCCGATGTTATATATATATATATATATATATATATTACAAAAATATTCAAAAAATAGTTATCTACCTAAGATAACTATAGTCATGATAGAATAGTTTTAGCCACAGAAATACTAGGGCAAATTCCTGGCCTTAGGAACCAGGATTGCAGGTTTAAACAGTGTTTTTCGGCCAGCCAACCTTCACCTGAATTTGCCAATACTCTGGTTCATAGGGAAAGCAAGAAATTTTTAGAGAAGAGTCTAACTATTATTTTAAATAAAACCATAATCTATTAATGTAAAACGATAATATTATAGCCTGTAATAATTACTAAAATTTTTTTAAATCAAAGCTAAAACTATTAGATGAAGACTTACCACGTGAGAATTACAAACATATTGCCCGGCAGGGGCCATAACAGTAACGCAGAAGATTATTAAGTTTTGATAAAATAACATTAATACTATATATATACACATTTAAAATTCTATATTTTGTTTTAAAATTTATAGAAAATAAAAGTACTACCAAGACATATACAATCAATTTTAAATAAAATATGATATTGTTAATTTACTTAGCTTGAGGCGCCATCTATCGATAAACTGTACAACTAAAAACATATTTTTATTTAACTGTTAGGTAAATTTTTATAAATTTAGGAGGGTATCCATGTTTCATACAAAGTTTAACAAAGTTATTAAAATTTAAATATATATTAAATTTATCACTAACTAATACGTTATTACGATAAATATAATTGGAAATAATATTTCTATATATAGATATAGAAAGGTTGGAGTTCCAGTAAGGCACTTTAAGAATTTTAAAATTAAAATCATCTCTTTTATCAAAAATATGGCTATGTAATTTATAGTCCTTAATACACAATGATAAATCTAATTAATTAGTTTTAACTGGATTACTATTAATTTTAATTACCTTTAAGTAATTTGGATAAAAAGTAATTTTGGTGTTAAAATTATTATTTTTACCAACAATAATTCGGTCATCTATGTATCTAAATATGTAATAGTCATTATTATTATATAATTATTTTCGTAAAAGTGTAAATATAAATTAGCCAAACTATTGATAGCACACCTTGAGGCAAACCTTTGGTTTGTTTGTACAGAGAACCATTACAATTAATGTTGTTTTCTTTTAAGACTAAATCTTTTAGAGTTCTAAATTTTTGTAAATTAATATTAAGGTTATAATTACTATAATTATCTAAAATTACCCTAATTATATCATTGATATTAATGGAATTAAAAAGCTCTTCAAAGTCATAACTATAAACTGAATAAATATTCTTGTTTTTAAAAAAATCTATAATATCTCTACTATTTTAATATATATATATATGGAAGAAATTTATATAAAATATAGAACATAACAGGAAATATATATAAAAAAAAATTTTAAGATCAAATCTAATGAAATACAAATAAGAACCTAGCGAGTCAAAATGCAATTTCGGACTTAGGACCGAATAAGTGGGGTTAAACTAGTTTGAAGGCGCCAACCTTCCCCCTTTGCAACTCGGTAGGAAAGACCAAAATAAAATAAATAGAAATTTAAAGTATAAAAATTCTAAGTATAAAAAATTCAAAGTATAAAAAATCCAAAGTATAAAAAATCTGATAGAAATAGGAAAGAACAACCGACTACTATTAAGCAAAAAATTCTCCCAAAATGTTTAAGCAAAAAAATATCAAAAGAATTACCCAGTAAAAGGATTCTTCCAAAAAGATTTTAAAACTTCTGCTCACAGAGCTTATTCCAGGAGATCCAACACTCTTGAAACCGATGGAAAGCTTTTATATGTTGTGATAAAAATCTAAATTGCACTTAAACGCAACCTTTATACCAGCTTGTAAGGAAGACGCCAAGAAAGATTACATTCAAATTTGGTAGGCTATAACTTGGTTGGTTGTCACAAATGTAGAAAATTGGTTGGTTGTCAAAATGTAGAAATTTTTCATTTTATAAGATTTTTAAGAAGGGTGTGGAAAAAAAAACTGTGTGAAGAGTGTTAAAACAGAATTTTCACAGCAAAACCACTAAAATGTTGACTTTGAAATCCTATTGTTGTATGGTGGTTTTGAAATCAGAAATAGCAAGACGATTAATGTATTTGTGATGAATATATGTTCTTAAGAAGTTAGAAGGATAGTCATGATCTAAGCAGCATTGGAAGAATTTCTTGATATTATTAAATTTATCTATTTTGTTGGTAGTTAAGTTATCATTCCTAAGTAAAAAATTCAAAACAATATTTCTGTAAATTGATAGAGGCAAATTGCTGTTCCATACAGGAATTTTAATTACATGGAAACTAAAAGAATCTCTTTTGTCATAAATGTAGACTAAAGGACTATCTGTACCATTTTACACTATAATAAATGCACATATTCACTATTAAATATGTACTTAGTTTCATTTCTTCGATCATTGTCTATTCTTAATTATTCCAAAAAATGTAACTGTTTCTTAGCAAATTTTAAGCAGTGTAGTTTGCTTGAAACTTATTTTAAATTCGATAAAGTTAAAGTTGCACTTTTAAAAATAATTAATTTTTTAAATAAAATTAAGTTTGTTACTTGTTAGGATTGAAATAAACAAGCTTAAGGTTTTTATATGTGGGATGAATTTTGTTTTTATATTATGTTCTATATATCCTTTTTTGCCCTAAAATTTAAAAAAAATTAATTTCTTTTGAAGAAAAAAACTGTAATTTTTATCTAGCCACATAAACTGCTAGCTAAAATTATCATAAAGTAGGCGCTATTATATGCGTAAATATATTAATAGACAGTTGCTAGTTTTTCTAATATAATCTGAGAAAAGACATTCTTTAACTTTTTCGTATATGCAGCATAATGTTAAAATCAGTAGTAAAAATATCTAATGTAGTTGAAACTCAGTTTCTTTATATAGTTAAACTTCTTTCACTACAGAACAATTTACGTATTTTCCTGAAAAAAAAGTATTTCCAAACAAGTTGAATAATACGCCTTATATACCAAGCAGAAATAAAATATTTTACATAATTTTTCCAAAGTATTTCGCAGGAAAATTTACAAAAGTATTTCTTTACATCAAAAAGAAATACGGTATATATTGTGCTGAAAATATTTCAGAAATCGTAATTACAAATTTACATAAGAAAATAAATTTAAACGCATGTTTAGTGATTCTGAATTTTGATAGAATATTCATAGACGTGTCAGTGTCCAAATAGGAAGAAAATTTTAATCAAGTATTTCAAAGATTTGAAAGAATTTCACGATATTTGTTTGAGGTAAAAGACATTTAATAACTATATTGTGTATATTTTTGTATGTTTATTTTAGAATATAATCTTAATATTTGAACATTTATTATATTTTCTGAATTTAGATTCAATTGTAGAAGATGATATTTTGTAAATTATTTTCTTCTCATGCAATCGTTGATCGTTTAAATTGAATCTGAATTAATTTTGTAATAGATACGAGTACAATTGTAATATATATATATATAACATGTATTAATTTTACCTATTAAGCAAATGTTAAGTTTAAACAAATGCCCCATCACTCTTCATAAATGTAATACAAAATTAAAAAAGTATTCAAACAACAAATTCGATGTATACTTCTTTATAAGTTTACTATATTTTGACCAAGAATATCATATATAATCATTGTTGTAGGTATATTAGTTAATATTTCCTTCTATATTTAACTATTTCTTTAAAGCAGAACAACGTATACTATTAAATGTGTTTTCTAATACTGAAACAATATAATAAATTAATAGTTAACCATTAATAATTAAGTTAAGAATTATTATGTGAGCAAAAAAATGAGAATATTTAGATGTGTATTATTTTAATTCTAGTTGAAAACATTGTGATTAAACAGTACTAAAACATATGTATAGCATCAAAATTACAACGTACATCCAACTCCCGAAAGCAATTATTTCATCAAAATAATTATTTAAATATTTTTCCTTTTCTGCATATGGAAATTGTATTTGTATTATAATGTAAAATTTAATTCACATTTTATGTATTAAAAGATCAGTCAATCATTAGGATTTTAAAGAGCAGATGAAAACAAAATCTCATGTATAAATTTACTAGCCCTTTAATATGCTTAGCATATGCAAAATATATTATTTAAATCAAATTAAATTTTTTAAATCGATATATATATATATATATATATATATATATATATATATACACACTGGTTTCCAAAAGTTAGGCATAAGTCGTAAAATACGAAAAACATGGAGTAAATATTCGTAAAATTGTTCCAAATTTCTTGCGGATATTAATGGGGTGAAGAAGAAACATTGGGTTTTTGCAAAACATTTCAGTCGACTACGTCCTGCGCGAAACACCGGCGCATGTCGGAAGGTGGAAAAACCGATTCACTCAGCATAGGCAGTTCAGACAAGTTTCGTGCAATTGCTGTGTGAAGAAACATTGTTAACCATCAAACAAGGTGAATGATGGCACATCGATGCCAATTGGACATGTTTACGAAAGGAAGAATCGTTGGAATGCTGGAATCCTCACGATCACAAACCGAAGTGTCTCGAATTCTGAATGTGGTCCAGTCTGTAATCTCAAGACTGTGGTAGAGGTTTCAAAGAACGAAAGAATACACCCAACAACCAGTATCAGTTTGAACAAGAGTCACAACCCCTCGCCAAGACCGATATCTGGTAATAAGTGCGCGACGTCAGAGGTGCAGTACTGCCAGAGCACTGGGTTCGGGGCTCACAGTCGCCATAGGAATACGAATTTCGAGACAAACTGTTTACAGGAGACTCAATCATGCTGACCTGTACGCCAGAAGACCAGCAGTTTGCATTCCCCTCACGTCAGCGCATAAACGTGCTCGTTTGAACTGGAGTTTGAAACATCAACATTGGAGTGTGGGAGAGTCGGCCGATGTGATGTTCAGTGACGAATCGCGGTTTAGTCTGAGTACTGATTCTCGGCGGGTAGCGATATGGAGAGAACGTGGAACACGTTTTGAAACAAGAAACATAAAGGAATGACACCATTTTCCATCAAGAGGAGTAATGGTATGGGCAGGCATTATGATGGACGACCGCACAGACTTCCATTTATTTGACACGGGGTCTGTGACTGCTCAAAGATACAGAGACGAAGATCTTGAGGCTTTTGTTCGCTTGTTTCGAGGTGCTGTCATTTCTGACTTCATATTCATGCATTATAATGCACCATGTCACCAAGCGGTGCTGATTGATGACTTCCTTGAAACGGAAAACATCTAGCTCATGTCGTGGCCTGCAAACTCCCCTGATTTAAATCCTATGGAGCATGTATGGGATATGCTCGGGAGATAAATTGCAGCCCTTTCGCACCCACCAAGTTCCGTTACAGAACTGAAGAGAGCTCTCCAAGAAGCTTTTAACCGTTTGAGCCCACAACTCATTCATCATCTCATAGCAAGTATGGTAAATCGCTGTGCAGCGTGCCTGGCTGACAGAGGTGACCACACGCCTTATTAAACTGCAGCATCAGTATTTTATTTAATGTTTTCTTTCATTTTTTTTATTTAAAGTGTGAATCCTTGCTATGCTCAGTTTTCTTTCAAACTGCTACCCTTTGGATAATTAAATTAATTATTATCATTCTTTATATTTGCTTCCTTATTTTATAACCATTTTTCACTCGCATATCACGTTTCCCGCCATTCTGATTTACAGTTCCTTCTTTATTCACATAATTATCAATTATGCGTAACTTTTGAACACCAGTGTGTATTTGTATTTTTTCTTTTTCTGAAAAGAAAAAAAAGAAATAATGACGACTAAAAGGAGAATCATTGGTGTTTGTATTTTTCTATTACTTTAATTTTAATTAGTTCTTTCTTTCCACCTTTTAAATAAAGCTTATGGGTGTTTCAAGTTAGTTTATGCAAGTATGCAGTAAACTTAAGTGAACTACATATATTCCTTTTTGGCATTTAATGCTCTTCCCAGATATTTTTAAAAACAAATAATGAATCAGAGAAGATTATTGTAGGAAAAGAAAATGATAGAAGGAATATTCGCTTCTATTTTTATATTTTAAACTGAAGATAAAGTTATGTTTCCAGTTGTAATATTTAAAGCTCATTTGCTCTTTAATATGTAGATTCTGAACTGGTATTTAGATATATTGTAAAAACCAGTTTAATTAAAAAAATTCAATTTATTCTTCAAATCATTTTTTGTTAGTTATTACTTTTCTTATATTGTGGATTTGTGAATTTCCTCTGAAGTTAAGAATTTTGTTTTGTTTATATAAATACCTCCCACCCCAATAAAAAATTCTTTATCTGTTTCAAATTCGTAATATTCATTATAAGTTATTCACTGCTATATACAATATTGACAAAAAGTAATATCGTTATAATTATATTTAGCAAAAAGCTTCTATCGTATGTGTAAAATTTATGCATACTTTTAAACATTAAAATGCATTAAATTAAGATGTATCTATTATATTTTTCAACTGATGCTCTTGAATCTTTCTATTTAACACAAAATACATCTGGAAATATGCTTATAGAATATGAGTGAACTAATATTAAACATATGCATAGAGAAAAGGCTACAAAATTATTTATTATAAACATTGTATTCAAAATGAAATTTTTTAAATGTTCTATTATATGTTAATAGTATCTAACATGCAGCAATTTTTGTTGATATATACTGAATGTTTAAACAAAAATATTTGTTAAATAAATGGAAAAATGTCGTAAAGAAGTCAACTAATCTGAAGCACTATTTAGTTTCAAATTCAAAACATTGTTTAAAATTAGAAAAAAAAATCATCACTTGTAAAGCATTAAAATATTTTATTAAATAAATTTGATTAATTCCATTAAGTGTAGAAAAATATTTTTGGACAAAGCACTGGTGTAAGAATTTAAGAGAATTTTTGCAGACTTTATCAATTATCTCTAGAACTACTAAGCCGATTTTAATGAAATTTGATATGCACATACATTGATACAATACTCAACAAATAACAATTGCAATACACACGCATGATCGTGAGTAACACTTGTTGGAGTTGGAGGGTATGAAACAGAGGTTGCAGAATAAACAAAATAAATGGGTTAATAGGGAATATGGACCACTCTTACAGCTATACAGACCTCGCAGTGTGATGTCATATTTGAAATAAGGCAGTTTATGAGTTTTTGTGGCATGGTCCCAATCGTTCAGCAACTCAGTGTTCATTTTCTGGATGGTTCTCGGAGGTAGGTTGCGAGTTACAATTGCCTTCCCCCTCCCAGAGTGTCCCAGACATGCTTTATTGATTTGAGATCTGGAGATCTTGCTGGTCAATTCCTACGTCTAATATCCTCAATTTCAAGAATTTCATATACTAGAAGAGATCTATGTGGCATCGCGTTATAGTCCATTAAAATGAACTTGGGGTCACATGCACTTCTGAAAAGGCGAACATAGGGCTCCAAGACATCATCCTATACCTCACACCAGTCACATAACCTCTTTCAGAGACATGGAGAGGTGTACGACAATTCAACAGGATGCTTATCAATGCCATTAAACCATATTCGCCATAGTTGTCGATTTTGCACACATAGAAGGGTAGGTAGCGGGTCCCTGGTTCTCTCCATATGAACGTACTACGAGAATTTTTGTTTAAGCTGAAACGGGACTCATTGATGAATAGAAGGTCACCCATTGATCCATACACCAATCTCCTTGCTATCTGCACCATGCTAAACAGACTCTTCTGTTCTTAGACGTGAGTGGGGTGCAAACAGCAGGTTTTCTGGCAAACAGCCCTCTATCATGAAGTCATTTTGAAACAGTCCCCCTTGATAAACGGGTTCCTGTGGTTGCATACAAGTAACGAGAGAGTTGAGAAGCTGTAGCCCTTCTGTTAGACTTTGCTATAAGTGACAAATGGTGATCTTCTCTGGCCATCGTGGCTTTTAGACGACCTTTCCCAGTCTTTAGCTCGATAGATCCAGTATCCTGGAACTGTTTCCACAACTTATACACAACGCTGGGCGTTAAATTGAACTCTCTACAAATCTGGACTTGACATTGACCGGGTACCAGGCTCCCTACAATTCGCCACCTCATTCCACCATTTAAAGTTTGGTGATTACTCATTTTTACTGTTACGATATGAATTGAACCGATTGCTACAAAATAACACCAAGAAATTCGCCGATGTGTGCTGGCGAACGAAATACGTCTTAAATTACATTCGCTTAAAAAATCTGTTTTTACTGCTGATTCCGCCTACACACACATGTACGATTAAGTATTTGCCGTACAAGATCTGAATTTTTATCTATATGCAGTGGTTTTTCATTCAGTTCAGTTCTTAACATGCAATTTGATATAATAGGCAAATTCTCTTAATTTATTTCATCAGTGTATTTTATATATTTTTGTTCAATTAGTTCTTACTACATTAACTCTCCAGATAGTCTTCAACTATGTCAGCTCTATGGGGACGTGCGTTATCGTCCATTAAAACAAACGTATTGCCAACTGCTGCAGCGTACAATCTCACAATGGGTTCTAGGACTAGGCGAATACAAGCTTTATTACATGATAAAGGCTGTCCTACACCAATTTAATAAAGGATTTTTATAAATATTAGTTTTATTTCCATTGTTCTGATAACAATCTGTATATAATGAATGGATATATAATAATGAATTTCCTTCGATAATTATCATATGAATACATGATGTCATTTTCAAAGAGTGTTCGGTAGTTATCTCCTTGTACCTATCTGAATATTAGCTCCGAAGTTACAGTTGCATATTCACCCGCGTACACAACATTCTTCAGAAAATATTATTGCAAATATATTTCATTATTTTGTTTTAAAATATGTGAAAAAAATATAAAGATACATGAATATAAACTTTCTCATCTCTAAAAATTCAGCTTTAATATGCATCAAATAATAATTCAGTTGTTTTATTTACACAATAGATGTTCAAAACCTTTTAGACGTTACGATATTTAGATACTTTTATTTTTTAATTCCAAAAAAACATTAGATAAAATTAAAATTTAGTTTTTCATGAAAATGTCGAACCCTTGAAAAAATGTGAATGACACTCAACTATTTTTTATTTTCTTAAATTAATTTATAAAACTATAAAAATTAAATAATTAAAAATAATTAATAATTAAAAAAATAATTATGTAAATAAAAATCAAAATAATTAAACAATTAATAATTAAAAATAATTAAAAAATTAAAATAATTAGAAATAAATTTTATGAACATTTTTAAACGCATACAATTTGTTCATTATAACTTAACAAAAAATACAACGCTTTTCTGTGTTTAATTGTATTCAAGCAAAGAAGGCAGAAACCAGCAACGATTATTGAAAGTTAAGGATTTATCGCACATACTCACTTAATGTATATATAAAATGAGTTTAGAGAAAGTAAAAAATAACATTCAAATCAGCAATTTCATTTAAAAAGTAAAATATTCTTATTTTTTCTATGTCAAGTAGACACTATTTAGTTTTCTAATTTAAAAAAAAATAAAATACGGTACATAACCGAGATATATACACACACAAACAGTTGGAAATAACTTTGATAGGTAGAATACACATAAAATTACATACAAATACATAAAAAATAATAATAAATCAAACTAACTTTAATTTATAAAATAAAATACTGAGAATACCCACATTGTAATATTTCATCGAAAAACATTGACACATTTTCTATCCTTCTTCTTCTCCCTATCTATCTCTCTATCTCCACATTTTAGGTTTATTTCTACATCTTTTGAAGGAACCAAAAAATGTTCATGATCGAGAAAAAAATTTTTTGTAGACCTTCAAATACGTAACAAAATGTGAAAAGTGAGGAAGCCAAACAGTAACTGAAAGTCACTAAGCATTAGTAAAAAATAAAAAATAGTTAGAAACGCCGTTTGAAAGATGGATAAAAGAAGAGAAAGAAATTCGAGTGTTGAAAAAATTTCAAATATTTTGAGATTTCTAACGTTTTTTTTTTTTAAATATATCATTTTACTTTTTTTGGATACTCTGTTTTGAATCATTCTTTCTTTTACTCTTTGGAAATTTTATAGTATTAGCTTTTAGAGAAGCTTGATTTAAGAAAAAGAAAAGGCCATTTGGATATTTTCAGAGCAAGATTTTTTTTATCTTATGTGTACCAAAATCTTCTTGTACAAAAACTGTCTTTTCTTCGTGTATTTTTTCTTCGCATGTAATTCATTACTTCATTCTTAACATTTTATTTCTCATAAAATTATTTTAATTTCTCTTTCTCGTTGCACATGTACTCTAGCAAAAACATATTGATTTCATAAGCCATTAATTTATTAACGTGTGTCTGCTTCAGTGGACAGTAGATCTTACGGTAGATTTGGTTTAAATATCAATGTAAGCCTTTTTTCACTCTGAAAGAGATTTTTAGTCTGTGATTTTACAAATAAGGCTTCCAAAATAATTTGGGTTGTAAATGAAGTAAAAACAACTCGATTCATTTAATAATTAATAAATAATAACAAAATACTATATTTCAAAATTGCAGTATTCTGAGTATTTTTTAACTGTCATAATTACTTGAATCTTTTTCTTCAAAGGATTCTGAAGGATTATGCGTGTGTATAATCCGATAGCTTCTCTGATAAAATTGTTTATGTGTAATAATATTTTAAAAATTAATTAATGTGTAATATATTTAAACGAATCTTTAAGAAAATAATCCCTTTTGTAAGCTGAAGCGAACATATCCTTTCAAAATTGAATTTCTTTTAGAACTCTGTGATGGAAATACACTGCTCAAAACAATTGAAGGATTTTAAAGGTTGGGGATGGATCTTGCAGGTTAGGGAATTACTTAGATGATTGATACAGGATCCAGAGTCATGGTAAGCTAGCAGAGAAAAACTGATACATGTTTGACAGAAAAAATGCCTTTTATTGAGCATTTGGGCACAAAAGAAAAAATAATAATTTGTACCTATGAGAAAAAAAAAGAATAAAACCATTTTTTCCTTGGAAGAAAATCATTTTTAGTAGGGAGTATGGTTTCTCTGGATGGCCAGCAACCTTGACCACCTTTGAGGCATGGAGTAAG